>UZAN01040615.1:0-13569 GCA_900618425.1 Echinostoma caproni
TAAAAATGCAATTGATGCAGTAAAACAAAACGACCAATTCAAACAACATTACAACACACCTTTTCACAACCAAATGTGGCGCCCTCACGACAAAAAACTGCATGAGTAAATTCTATCGCCATTTGATATCGTTAAAAAGCAACAAATTGAGCGTCAGCATAAGTTTTCGTAAATCACATTTATCAATGGGACCAGTTCTTGGCAGAAAACAACAATAATTAAGACTGTACCGGGGCAACTATGATCACGTAAAGCATAACTAAATCATTGGACAAGGTTTACTCTATCGTAACAGATCTGAGAATATGTCAACGTAAGTGAAGAGCGCATGGTGCGAACTCATATGATCATGTGACAGTTGTCTGACCAGAAAGCGATCTCTCCCTCATTCACATTTTACTTAGTCGCCCGTAGTCGACCGTATCACCCAAAATCTATACATTCACCTTCCTCTCCAGTTGCTCTAAGCAGAGTATTAAGATGAGGTTAAGAAGACTACATAGAAATTAATTTTCTTCTGAGTATTTAAAATGGGACTATCCCTTTTCCACCAGGAATCCGATATTTCAAACTATTCCTTGAATGACTCAAGGACGTACTTCACCAATTCAAGAAAATAAATTCATGTAAGTGATTCAAAATTGATATTCTCATTGACATTAATTTTCCCTTGTGTTCCTAAAACCTCTACTATTCACATATGCTTCTTCTGTGTTCCGTATAAGTTCGTTCAATTTGAGATCAACTGAAGATGTGATTCATATCCGGTTTGTCACAAGTGCTGAATCAAAATCACAGGTTGCCGTGGGAAGCTGACAAACTCTAAGCTAATCATAACTCATAAGGAATTTGCACAACGTGTTTAATTGTTTGTATAAACAAGGTCGATAATATGATGAATTCTTATTTTTTTACTCCGTTTACTTTCTGTGTCTGTTTAAATTAATTTCTGGTTGTATCTTTTTCGTATTACGTAACCATGTCCAAATCTCTTTCCACCACGGCCAATCGTTTTCCATTACGTAACTGTTTCTATGCTAACCTTCCCGTCCTGCTTTTTCACCCATACCCAAATGATTTTGGTCGTGACTCAACAACCCAGTGCTTTTTGTCTGAACCCATGCAATTATGTAAATGTTCATATGTGATATTCTTCTTATAAAAATCGACCTATTTAATGTGCGTAGACAGCTGATTGAGAGCACGCGAAATTGATGGCCAATATTAGTTCTGCTCATTTTGTATTACTTGCTTTATTCAAATAGTGAATTGTGTCGTGTATCGGAACAAACGAAAAGTGAAAGTGAAAAGCTGAAAAGCACCAGACAGCTGATTCGACCTGGTCAGGTCTCATCAGCGGTGCGAATCCTTTGACCTAACTTGGGATCAAACTCGGGACCTCAAACATGTTCACGTTCCTTCCTGAATACTGAAAATTCGGACTCTTCAATGTTTACCGAGTCGTCGGTCGAACGATACAATAGTGGGGGTAGCGAAAGAGTGAAGTTGGAAATCCTACCGATCTCTCAGCTACATCAGGTTTAAGGGGAGGGGCTCTCTCTTACGCAAAGAACCCTGATGAATAAAGTTTGCAGACTGCAACACAAGTGACTAAGTTGATATACGACGTGTTAATCGGGAATCATATCTCTAGAATTCGACGGGGCTGAGACCAGTAGACTCAACTGTTATTCTGGTTTCCATTTCTTATTGGATTAAATCCACTGACCGTGATCAACTCAGACAAGTAATGTGTAAACCATATTGACCTGCATCTTTTTGTTAAAGTTTGCCAGTTTTCAAAACACAATAAAGGTGAGCTTGTGTTCTAAGAGATTACAATCATATTTATTCAAACAATCAGAAATAAATGGAAGAGATGAATTATCCCTATTGGTCGACCTAAGCGTGATTCGGTTAACTGGGATTTTTGGTTTGGCATAGCTCATTTTGGTGTGTCACGCGTAGATATCCGTGTGTACCAACTACTGATAACTCAAATTAGTAGTCTGTTCAGTCGTGACATATTGACATGTTCGTTACAGACTTGTTTAACAAAAACAAAATACTATCTATTTGTAAGCAATAATGACATTATTAAAAGCCAGTTCTCACCAAATAACCAATCGGTAAAATGGGTCCACTCATTAGATGTTATTGGGAGACCACTGTTCGGTTGAAATAGTTGCTAAAGTACACAATGATTCCTTTACCGGGTGATTCACTAAGCGCAAAATACTACTGAGTTGAAACGCCGGCCGTGGTTCATTTGTACTTTTATCCGATGAAACTGCGTCTAACGGCAACGAGCCAATTACAACTCACAATTCCATCAACACACCTGAATTGTCTGTGTATCTGGTGGGGGAGGCCACCCGTCCTATTTTCACCTTTCACTGCTCGTGAAAAACAAGTCACAGCTACCGGTCATAACAAAACAGACCTGAGGAATGGTGATAAGGTGCATTCAGTTTGGTCCGACGCATTAAGTTTGAGTTTTCTGGAGTCGTGCGAATACTTCAAGTTTCTCAATCCGCCTAAGAGAAAACCGACCACTTCAACCATGAAATGATGCAGAGGGCACTTTCTTCAAATCCGACTGGTTCAGAGTAGAACAAGTATTTTCAGGAAGAAGCCAGTGCCTACGGTGGGGTTGAGAAATAATGTAAAAAGCACATCTTTAAACCCGCATAGTAGTTATTCGTCCGTACAACGCCTGCTCTCTCGTCCATCCAGACGTAATTTTTTTCGTGAGGTAGTGATGAAGACGTCGGATGAGTCCAACCGTGTAAAATTTGAGGAATGTTTACACTCGTGTGAAGTACATTTTATTCGGAATAATTAAATTAACCAAAATGTATAAAGCAGAAAATTTCCTCAGCATGGTTATATAAAGCTTAGATTGACTTGATTTGGCTTGATTTGACTCTTACCGTATTACGTAACATACTTATAACCCAATAAATTTACTTCCGTTCACCTACCATTTAGGAAGAAAGCAGTTACATTAGTTATTTTGTGAATTGCATTAAGTGGTTTTAGACTGCTTCACCAAAGACATATGGACCCAACAATGTCATGTTGTGCATCCAAGAAGAAATACGGTTTTGGGGTTTGTAACTGTAGAGTGCTTCCGTTGTTGAACGTGGACTTCTTTGTACCCAGTAAACTTGGATTTGTATATTATTACCTTCATGAAGGCCTCATCAGGTGGCGTCATCAGACCAAATTACAACCTCGGTCAACGATGACTATGTTGGTGAGGTGCGCTGAAACCATTCTGTAAAATCCACATATTTCGAGCAATCCAACTCGTTCAATGCCAACCCACGGAACGAAGGACGAGAGAGCAGGCGTTGTACGGACGAATAACTACTATGCGGGTTTAAAGATGTGCTTTTTACATTATTTCTCAACCCCACCGTAGGCACTGGCTTCTTCCTGAACATACTTGTTCTGCTCTGAACCAAACTAATTCGAACAAAGCGTTTAGCTTTACTTCGGGTTTAGTGAATCACCTGACCTGACTTTCATGAACAATACTCGACGGACCTATATGCGCGTTTGTTACGTTAGTGTTTCCGGTAATGCTTGTCCATCTGTGAAAAATTCAAAGATACCAGGTGGGACATTTCAAGGTAACGCAGAAAGCACTTTGAAACCAGGAATGAGTCTTTCTCAGTTCAGAACGTAGACAAAAGATGTGGCCTAAATGCACGACGGTGTGTATAGATCCTTTGTATGTTGGAATCTCATCCAATGACACGTCACAATTGTGTGACGCACTGGTTTCAAGGGCGCGAAACTCCGGGGAGGGGCACTGTCGCTTGAAGTGACGAGGAAAATTTTCTTCGTCTGGAGGGCAGGTTCGGTTCTATGCTAGCAGTCTATTAAACCTCCTCTTCCAACACTATTAAGCACTTTAATTCACGCATGTGCCAGTGGAAGTCAGCTCGTACTTTCTGACAGATACAATAAAAACCGGAATGAAATTCAAAACTAATGTCTAACCCATAGTCTCTCTGAGAACGGTGTCATAGACAAGAAGTTCAGTCACAATATACGTATCGTGGCGTTCGCTGCATACCGTCCGTGCTCGGCCAAATGATTAGATTTTAATTCTTTTGAACATAGCTAGGATCACTCCAGCAGATAAAACTTCGAAAAAATGTCAATTTGGATAAACCTTATGCAGTGGGGAAGAATGGTTTCAATTAAAGAACAGAATTCTCAAGCCTAACCGACCAAATGGGGATGGGGCAATGTCATTTGAAGTTTTCAATTATTTGCTATGTTTCTGATGGATTACACAGTTTGTCGGTGCTTTCCTTCGGTGGTGTAAGGTTCTCCTTATTTCATATACAATTGTATGCTCGCATGTACTGTGCGATTTGAACACCATTCCCATGTCTGTTCCACGCGGGGACGAACTGGCGCTTCTCGGAGGAGATTCATTTGACCTCATGGGGTTCTTTTCTGTCACGCTAGATGTTCTCAGTTAAATACAATGAGCAGTGCTCAAAGTGTTTTTAGGCATTTATCTGATAGTCAAATCACGAATGTTCGAACTCCATCTAGGTTCATCTTTGGGCTCACATTGTTTCCCATTTTTGTCAGATGGTCTTTGTTCTCCTATCGGTGGCATTGCCATTACGAGCATGCATATAATAAGTATTTCACCGGAGATGCAATTACTGTATCAACTTCATTGCACCCTACAATAGTTGGTGATGCATTGCAATTTGTCCGTCATGTTCTCTTGTTTAAGTTATGCCCAACATGCATAAACATTAAATAAAATCTCACTACGTACCATAAGATGTCGATCACAAGATACCCATAGATTAGTTGGACTGTGATATACAGATACTGTCATGTAATATTCTTAGTATTGTTCCCGTTAAGTAATGCGGATTATAGAGTTGTGGAATACATGATACAAAAGTCCAAAATTAGATTCCCTCTCGGTACAACAACGCTCTTAAGTTTATGATCACCATTTTTTCATTTAAATGAGTTTTCGATTTAATGGAGATTCGCCTCGATAATACCGTTCACGAGACTTCCTATTTTGTAGGTCACTAGGGAGCGTAGCTATTGGAAAACAAATGGTTTGGCCTTATTGGTACCTCTGTGAAATCGGACTGGGTTGCAGCAAAACAGCCTCCAGATAATAAACTCACCAGCTTGCTCACTCGCACGCTTGTACACATAACATAACAATAACACGCTTTCGAATGTCTGTGGTCAATATTTCAAACTTCATTTTTGGCAACTACAGCATTCATATTTGATCGATCGTAAGCGACTATCATCTGGCTGAACTTAGGGATATGGTTAACCACACCTGATTGTTACTGATTTTCCGGTCGGGTTATTGGTGATCCATTCTCATTATTTTAATTGATGTGTTCAGTTAAGTTTATAATATTTCAAAGAACTTGAAAGCTTTCAGTGAAATTTTATATATATTCATATGAGGTTACCGTGAAACACCTTCGCCCGGACGAGTTGCCCAATATCCATGATTGTTATTGGATTGTATTTAATAATTCTTTTAGCTGCCTGTGTTAATTCTTGCCCGTTTCTTTTGTTGCACAATCACCGATAGAGAAAACAAATGCGAATAAGTTCAACGAATAATTAGTATCGTTATTTTATTTGTCAATCACTTATCCCTCTGGGATTCATTCGGTAACGCATACGATTGATCAGTAATATGGATTCCGATTTTTCTCGGCCTGATATACTGTAATTTCTAATTATACATCTATGATCCTTTAAACTGCAACATGCACGTGTACAAATGCAACCAAATGATTTAGGATTGAAAGTGCAATAAAGTACGTTTTTGGCCTCACTGTTCTAATTCTCTACCGACGTTTGTAGTTTGTTCAATTACATTCAGGGAACCATCGTGCAGTCCGGGTTTAATGTGAACCGGATAAACCGGCCCCGGTTGAGTAAACACACCGGTACAACATCAAAGATTCCCTAGGGGATAAGTTCAGCCCACAGTTGTAGACAACGGTTCCCAGCTGTATTTGTCCGGATTATAATTGACCTGAAACACATCAGGGTCATGTTTGCTTCCCTTAAATATAGTGAAGTTTTTCACCTACTGAGAAGAAAATGAACTGCGATCAGTATCGCGCACCGACTGGAATCATGAATCGATCGAGACAACAACTTGAAAGTGAGATTATGTGGAATCACACGTTTCACATGACCGCAATCCAAGATGGTGAACAAAAAGTTCCACGAAAAGATTGGCGTCTAGACATTTTAGTTTTGCGTCATTTCTGATCAGCGCTTAATCTCAATCGGAATGGTATTTGATGTCTGTCAACTTTTTGACACATTTAGGTTTGGACTTGCGCCTATCAAGTCACCAACATGGAAGCTAATGTTGAGAAGAGCGAGATTACTTGCTTGCAACAAGCTTCTCGAGAGAATTTGTGCTATGTCCTGCATAGAAAACTGCCCAAGTGGACAGTATACTTGCGTTATACTACCTGATTCTATCTTGAGTAGGGTTGGTGCTATATTAAGAACCGACATGATCTATAGTGTGTTGTAATGTTTTGGTTCAGTAAACTTCATTCGTTTTCGCTTACTTCTTGTGCTGTAATTTGATACAAATGACTTCAAATCCAGCCAGTGATTACAGAGAGCGTAGCTTTTGCTGAATCTTAGCGGAAAGAACGAATTTTTTCCACAGATGTATGAAGTCTTACATTCTCCAACCAGCCCATTTCAAGATGTGAAGTACTGGTAAGATATACGTGCAATTTGATTTTAGATTTCGTACTTTTTACATAAACGACACCCTTGGCTGATTTTGTCCTCCACTTCCACATGGAGAAGAGTATTAAAAACTATATATATATATATATATATATATATAATGTTATTCACTGCATTCCGATGACGCAAAAGTCAGTACTTGCATATAAGGCAACTATTTGCGCCTTGGACAAGGATGTTACTGAATACCAATAGTCAACAGCAGATGGAATAATTGACGAGATAACAAAACTATGGCAAACGGTTTTGAATCCAAACCGAGAAAAACGGTGTTAGTAAATGGCGGAATTCTTAACTCTGTGCACCGATGATAAGAGTGTAAGCAACCAGCACAGTGTTCAATCAACCGTGGTGTTGCACTGATGTTAACGCTGACAAGGATTGAAGATATCGATACCGGTCGTGTGTGATCTCCGCTTGAGGAATCACTGAGTAAGTCTGATAGTATTGCTATTTTCAGTCATGATGCTCGTGGTGATCACAGTGGTGTTGGTGATTGTATAGTGACCCTCGTGACTTGGACGCGGATGACATCAACAGCGAGTTTTGCATTCCATCGGAGGAAATGAAACGTATACAATCGCGTAGATGCGTGAACTGATTGCGGTACTCCTTCATTGTTCATCAAACGCATACACTGTTCAAATGTGATTGCATCGAATTAGTTTTCCTTCAACCCACTCGACCGATGATTCTGAGCCTCGTTAGGAATCTCACACTTTCGTGGACGCTAGAGCTGCAGATATGGTCTCATAATTCAGGTGATAGAGCTTACACTTTGTGGGACTTTTGAGTGCTACCTCGTTTCGCGGCATTTTAACAGTGAGATCAAACGGATAAATCGCTGTTGAAAGTCAAAAAGACCTTAGGTCCTCTTAATCTATAACATTCAGAGCACCACAGAAGACTTGGAATATATTTCTGACTGTTTGACTGAAAATACGACAATAATAGACTGCAATCTGAATAAAGAAGTCAAAAACACAGGTTTGAACAATGTAACTAATGTGATGAAACGTGCCACAGACAGCAATTTACTGTAGTACAGCACCGGAAAATTGGTCAAAATGTTCCAATGTCAAATCGCGGATAAACCGCGGGCTTATCATGTTATTCTGTCTTTTCGAAAGATTGACGTTGCAAAGTGAATTATCCGTGGCCGCACAACGACTACCAAATACACCGCACTTCTTATGAAGCTGAACAAAAATGCTTTATGATCACCATCTCTGGCGAAAAAGATGTACTCAGAGCTTTCAGGAATGCAATTACCAAACAAGTGGTTGAAAGCATTTGTCTAGAAAACATTCACGCAGTCATATGCTTACTCATTGAAATGGCCGATTTGCACAATACAATTCGTGACATGCCTCTTACTTCTTCATTGTTATCATTTTCCGGTCACCATCCACTGGTCAACATTCATCGATCGGAGTCGATGTGACAAATCCCAATCCGAAGCAAATCTCATTCGTTCAAGGAACACTCATGAACATGTCTGAGTAGCCCTTGGTGCATGTTTCTGAAATAATAATTCGTTTGTTTGAAGTCTAAAGGATCAGACGGTTTTTCGTAAGTCACTTTATCAAATACCCTGACAACAGTTTTAATTTTCTTGAAAATCTCTGTAAATGTGCATCATTCAACTATCCAGTAGTTTAAGAGGTTGAAAGCGCGAGCCTTGATGTCATCCAGATGAACCTTAGTGATTTGCTTTAAATCCACAATGAACTGTTTATCACACATCCGTCTCTGTCATTAGATGTTGAATACCTTTCCTTTGATAGAGCCGATGAATTCCTCGTCGCACATTTTCTCCATGGTAGCCTGCTGCGACTGAGTTGGCAGAGTAGCTTCACGGAGCTGATGGATCCGGGTTGTGTATCCTAGTGATGATCACGGATTCACAACCGTGCATGACCGAGTCCAGGTCGTCCATATACGCACTGATAATTTACGCTGTTAACTGATCGGGAATATCTGTACCAGCAGAACATGCGGATTTTCGGCGAGGTTTAAAAACAAAAGCTACCAATGTTTGCGATTAAGGAGAGGATCTGGAGGTATGAAAAACGCTAATCGTATGTGACCATGATGTGGGATGAGGACAAGATTACAAGTCAATTGGAATTCAAGGAGCATCAGTTGGTGTCGCAGTTTACGCGCGAATGCAATGGGTTTGTGCGGTGATAATTTAGGACAAGTCAACTGGTCCCCGTATTTCCTTCAAATGATTTGCTGTGCGACCGATGGTTAGTGACTCCCGTACCATAACAACCTCCCAACCTGGGATGCAATGCTACGTCTGACATTTTTCCGGAGTTACAAGCTCTGGAATATGTGACGCACATTGATTTCAAATTTCCGTGGGATAAGTGATGATGCTCACATCACTACTCCTCATTTTAGTCAGTTCAAATAGAAGACCGAGGGCATATGTAAACCAGCCAGACAAGTGTCGTGCGGATAGTGTCGACCCATTAGCGGATCTCTTCAACAGCCATTAGGTGATGCATGATGCCCATTAAATGACTCTTGCAAACCGATTTCCCCCTAATGCTTCTTTCGTTTGAATGAGATGATCAGAATGATAGAGCGAATATTTTCATCTGTTACTTGTCCGAGGAATAAACTATTTGTAATCACGAGAAAACTTGACGCCTATATTTTCTTTTTCCCACCTTGTCACGGTCACCGTAAGTTGACGATAGACTTCTCACTATTTTTTCTGCTTATCTCCACGATCTTATCCTGGACGCATTATCTGGGTTTTTGAAATCATGATCTGGCTCTAGGCAATCTTTTTCTGTGGATCTCCATTAAGACACTTGCTTTAATGTATGATAGTCTTAAACGTATAGTTGGTAATAGGTTAAGGCTGTGTGCGAATGAACTGAATTCCATAGACATTTAAAGCACCCTGATGTTTTCCATAGTGGGTGCGGTTTTATGCCTAAAATTACTGTGTAAAGGAATTGTGGAACAGATGTGGGACAAATATGACGGTTGTCGATTAATGAAAAGTGAAGAAACGGTCAATAATATTGTTATTTTGCTTTGTTCAAGACATTGAGTTAAATCGGTCTGTGTAATATGCGAACACGTTCCAGATCAAATAATGCGATCTTTCCTCGTGGCTGTTTCAGTGTATTCCATCATCTTTCGTTTTCCCATCAGGTAACCTAATTTACATGGATACCTCTGATTCTGTGTCCCCACTCTTCCCAAACGCTGTTCAAAGAATTGTGTATCGACTAAAAGGGAATTGCAAGAGGAACAGGGTGTGATGGTCCTACTTGGTGCTATGCTAGATAGAACAATGGACAATAAAACTGTGATTGCGTTGGACAGTAAATCGAACTTCTGCGAGGGAGGTGGGGTTGGTAAACGGTGACTACTTGTTATAATAACATCAAGTGAAACAATCACAGTTGTATCTGGTTACAGGAGGATTTCTACAAGTCACACTTCATTAATTATTTCCGTTTCTTTTACTTATCTGATTCCTGCTCAATTCAGTGTGGACCGAGGTCTATTCGCATTGGGCTGGAAGCGGCATGCGTTTCATTTCGAACATTGATGTCCAGCTGGCCACTTTTGCTACTTAATCACAGACAGCTTTTTTGGCTGCATTTTTGATGTCACAGATCAGATTTACATTAATTTCGTTTTGGTTACGTTCCGTCAACGGCAAATATATGCATAATTTCCTATTCAGACATGACGTTCTTCTCGGCCAATCTCTGATCAGCTACGGCCATTATTATGGAAACTGCAAAATAATTGCAATGTTATAGGTTTAGGTAATTAATTACTCACAGAATGTGTGAAGAACAATGGCAGTTGTTATTTTTGCAGCTCTGGTTCGGTAAAATGGAGTTCATCTATGACCAGGAATGATACTCCAAACAGTGAATCAGCTGATATGTGCATTCATAGGTTCAACCCGAGTATCTGCTTGAAGCAATCAACCAACAATTTACTAACTGAGTTCGACCCGTGATTGAACATTGAAGTATTGTTCGAAAATGTACATTGATGTGCAGTGAAACCGAAGAGTTGACATTACTGGTACCACAAATGCCACTAAAAAGAAACACAGCACGCGATCTGTCATCCCGGTGAAATTTAACCGAAGTTCGTTAGATAACAAACTATCTTGTGTTTCGCATGATCTAACGAGGATCACCAGGAAAGGGTCTCCAATCAACTGAGTTTTGTTGGTGCTTTAGTTAAACATGCCTGGATACGGTAAACTTGATGTTTTTCAAAATGTTGTTTGGTAGACTGAAGGATTTTATGTTTGAGATTCTGAAAAGTTCACTAGCCTCGGTGGGATTTGAACCCATGCATGGACGCCGCCTACTCTTTTGTACAGTGCACGCTCTACCAGCTGAGCTACGAGGCCACACCGATAACGCTGATCTCTTCGCATTTGCCATATGCTTCTGTAAGTCGGATGGGGGATTCCATTGTGAAAAGATCAGTGCTATCGGTGTGGCCCCGTAGCTCAGTTGGTGGAGCGTGTGCTGTACAAAAGCGCAGGTGGTGTCCATGCTTGGGTTTGAATTCTGCCAAGGCTACTGAACGTTTCACCATCTCGACATAAAAATACTTGCTGTTGTCTGCCATCTTTCACTCACCGAAACTATTTTAGGTTCCGTAAGGTAAGAAACGCCTTTTAATTATTCGTTTAGTTCACTCCGAACTGAAGGTTTTAGACTTCATGTTACACTACTTGAAAACGTACAATCCTTAGGAAATCAATGGAGAAAGCATTATTAAAGGGAACGGGGGGAGGCTGAATTGGAAACCAGGATATGTAGTCTTCTAACCTTGAACCACGGGAGCAACAAATAGCTCCGATAAAGTGGGGATTCCCGGAGGGAATTGCGAAGTTTTGATCGCACCAAGCTGAATCGAGGGAATATGCTCCATTTTGTCCCCAAACATCATTTTTTTCTAGTGGAAAATATTGTAAGTTCAATTGTATAATGCTTGATAGATTCCCGTGACTAATGGATACATGAAGTGGAACTACTAATCGGTGAAAGAAATTAAAACTCATGGATGTTGCGGTTTCCAAGATATTTGTGGCGAAACACTTCATCACGTTGCTCTTCTATCTTATCCCATCACCCTTCAATACACTTATTATCACAGTTTATCTTCTGGTATCCCTTTTTGGCCACTCCCTCTAACCGAAACGTGTTCGATAACGCACTTTCTCATCATCCCAATTGAATGCCCCGTTTCATTATCCATTTGACGTGATAATAATAATGCTCGTTTAGATATGCGTTGTGCACTATCGATTCTGCCTACAGGAGCCTTCATGTGTTGATGAGGCAACATTTCGTTTGATTGTCATTCATCATGTGCCAATCAATTTGTTGAAAAATATAATATAAGCTTAAAGCTCCACTAGAATACAGAGATCCTCGCTTGGAAACTGACCATGGAGTAACAAACATGTGAACTAAGAGAGCTAAAGATACAATAAAATTAAGGAAAAGGTAGTGAATTACCACAAACAGATGAGGGATGCAGTTAAATGAAAAAGGTGGAACCGAGTTAGGCAATGGATTAAAACACAAAGTTGATCGTGGTCGTATCTGTTCTCTAAAAGGGAAGCGAATTGTTCACGTTATGGCATTTCTCTCCTTCCAATGAATGTGACATCTTTAGACGCCAACTGGGTGGAACAATTGTATGTATATATGTATATATATATGTATATATATTTAAACGTTAGAAACAAGCGTTCCAATTGTCCAAGTATGAATTTAGAAGTAGAGTCTAATTTATAAATCCCATTCTTCCCCTAGCGGGGAATCATAACTTTATTCCTCGTAATTTTGATAATTCTTCTGTCCTTCTGAGCCCTAAGTGACAGAAATCCTTGGTTATCTGCTCGCGAGCATACTTGCACACACATTATCCGTCCTCATCATATCTTGAACAAATTCCGAGGAGGAGCAAAACGTACTGCGACGTTTTTAAAATCCAGCTTCACTCTTTTGTCCATTGTTCTTCTTCAATTGGATTCGGCTGTGGTTCATGACTGACAGATCGCATTGTTCGCGCGACCATAGGGAAATTCATGTGGTTCGGGGAGTGGTGTTTTAGCCCGGAACTNCCTCTCTCTAACTCTCCTCCTCCGACCGAGGATCCCTTTGTACGAATTTTCATCCCCAAATGTCAGATGCTATACCAACGATGATTTCTAAATTAAAATCGACAGCTTGTTGGATGGATCTATTTAACTTTAGAGTTTGTTGATTACTAAGGACGGAAAAGTATTTGACCCACTCAATTTCATTTGGTTTTAGAACCTGGGCGCAGCCAACGCAAGTAAAAACATAGGATGACTATTAAATGGGTTGAGACGGTCCAATGTGACCAGTGACGCCAACTACTATTCTAGTGAAATCCATTTGTCCCTACTGATTGAGCCGGTCAAATTGGGTGTAATCACGTTCGAAAATCGGACACCATGGAAGATGAAAACGCGCAATTTTCGGTTATCATAGGAAACTTCTGCCATGTGGTAACATAATAAAAAAGATTTGTTTAATTTCGAGCTGTTGTGTCGTTTGGGATCTTGACATTCTCAGGCGCNAACCAAAAAGCAACTCTTCAGCACTCGAAGGGGCATTCAATTCCAGGCAAAACTATGGTGATTCCAAGGCCGTATTTTATCAACATGATCCCCTTAAATTCAATGGTCAGTCCCGTAGCAAACACAATGAGTATGTTTTT
>UZAN01040615.1:22161-44488 GCA_900618425.1 Echinostoma caproni
TCCGTGTGGATTGCTCCTCATGTTATCGAAGAATGTACACCTAAGGGGACACCGTTTAAAACTACCGATTCCAAAGTCTCGACTGGATTGCCGGCGCCAGTCTTTTGCAGTCAGAGTATGAAAATCTTGGAAAGCCCTTCCATCTCATGTCGTTTGTGCACTTACTATTGAATCTTTCAAGCAGAGACTCGACAAAACCTTGGCACACCTCACACTCGTACACTAAAGGCAAACGGAAATTCACTGTAGCCTACATTCTCTATTATCTCCTACTCGAAACTCTATGTGACTCGTTTTTCGACATGTAACGATTCATCTGTGTAAATATCCTATGGTACAAGAGAAGCACCGGCTTACAAGCTATTCCCATAATAAAACTTTGACTTTGACTTTGACATTTCGCCATTCAAAACAAGCTGGGGTTGAAGACTGTCTGGTTGGATTTTATTTGCGTGATTGTGTAGTCTCCCCGATAGCAAAGTGTATGGTATTCATATATAATCCGGTGGGACCTGTGCTTCTAATATTTTCAGCAAACTCAATTGCCCCCTGTGTCCAGGCGTTTCCGTTCCATAAACAGATTCAATGTTTGTTGCACAGCGCTCCATGAAACTAGTTATTGTGACTAATTAAGTCCCCATTTGACCTAGTCTCTGACAAAATAATTGATCGTAAAGTGGTTTGTGATAAAAAATAACGATTTTCGCGTTTTAGTTTGCAAACAAATTGTTCAGTGGTATTATCTTTAAATAAAGTGATTTATCTATCTATCTACCTGTCTATCTATCTATCTATCTATCTATCTATCTATCTATCTATCTATCTATCTATCTATCAATCTATCTATCTATCTATCTATCTATCTATCTATCTATCTATCTATCTATCTATCTATCTCTATCTATCTATCTATCTATCTATCTATCTATCTATCTATCTATCTATCTATCCTATCTTTTTATCTATCTATCTATCTATCTATCTATCTATCTATCTATCTATCTATCTATCTATCTAGTATCTATCTATCTATCTATCTATCTATCTATCTATCTATCTATCTATCTATCTATCTATATTTTATCTATCTATCTATCTATCTATCTATCTATCTATCTATCTATCTATCTATCTATCTAGTATCTATCTATCTATCTATCTATCTATCTATCTATCTATCTATCTATCTATCTATCTACCTTCCTATTCAGATTTGTTTTAACACAACTGAATTCACGCTATCATTATAAGATAACGCTGAACCGTCCAAGCGTTGGAGGTTTCGAAACACTGGCCATCAATTAAAAAATCGTCAAAAGTTTGGTTTTATCCGGTTCTGCTTCAAGATTCCATTTAGCTACGTTTCTAAACGTCCAATGAGCGCTACAGTTCCTTTATGGTAGTAATTTCTGAAATTCATTTAATGCGCATAGTTGCCACAACCCGGGAGCAATGCTGCACTGCTTCGATGGTCGAAATCATTATCTTGGGTTGGGAGATTTGGAAACTGTCTCGGTCACATGAGAGTTCGATGGGTAGATTAGTTATTGTATACCGGCCAAAACGTTGCCGGAATCATATAAATAATCTCCTGTTACGGATGCCAAGTACATTTTGACAGGGTATCCTCAATTGGAAGCATCTGTCAACGAATCCTTCTCAACCATGAAACCGTGAAACATACAGAAATTTGATTGCACACATTTACCGTGAGTAAGATTTTGATTGGCTAACACTTTACCCCGCCTGGGCCATGAGACCCAACAACACGTTTGTTACATTGGATTAGCCATCTACCAACCCACCTTTTATTTAAATACATAATATTAATCTAACAGGTTGTCAGGTTGTGAAAGTTTCCAACGGGGTCATTATCCTGGGGGCTAGTGCTGAGATGAGAGGCGCGACGCTCGGAACAATATCACAAAGATGGAGTGTACCATATTGTACATATTTACCAACGGCCTGATCAGCTGCTTGATGGCCGAGAGAGAGACAGTAGTATGCTTCTGCTTCACACATGAGCCCAGGGATCGGTTCCCATTTGGGTCGATGTTTTCACACTGCCGATGAGACCCAATCAGGTCAGAGGAGCTACCCACTACTTCCTAGTTTTTCAGCTCATTTCTCATTTACACAACGAAGTCATCATATAAACAAGGATTCAATGGGATTATATTGCGCAAGAACCTGTTCGTACGGGATTTCTAATGTCAATGGCGTGGCTTTAATTAGTCAGGTAGAGATGTGCAAATATTGACTTACAAAGGTAGCATTTTGAATCTCTCACTCCCAAATAGAAAATGTTTGTGTGCTAACCATACTTCCGAAATTATCGGATATAACTGTTGAGGTCGTTTGACAACAAGGTACCTTTCAGTATAAGTGGCTCACAAATAGGAGTTTAATAATGTATAGCCTGAACGGCTGTCGCATATGAAGAGCGATAATAACAAACACTGGATGGTGCTGATCATCAACAAACTATCTCCCCGGACAATCTGTTGGAATCCGCCTACTACCATCCCCATTTAACATGTGTTGGGTGGTAGCGCTGTAATCGACCGCTTCCCACTTCCGTAATCGTATTTGTATCATTATTTCTGTGCAACAGAATGAAGGAAATTAAATAGAACATAGGTTGAAATAAATATACTTTTTATTCTAACTGAATTATTCATTCATTTCGTATTTTTTCGCGACGTGAGCTTTTGAATCTTGTCGTATAATAATCAGCTATTAAAACATTTCGTTCACAAAGCACTAGTTTTATTAATTCCGTTACTTTACCGCAATGTTTAAACGTTTTGAAGTATTGAATTATCTTTGTATTATTGTGCTTGAGTTTCTCTTCTGTTGGTTTTAACATATCTTCCTCGGTAATCGAACAAAACTAGTGGAAGTATTGAACACAATATGTGCTGAATTATGCAATCGAAAATGATCAACGTAAATATTCGTCTTTTAAATCCGAACACTTACTGACCGGAAATTATAGGTGTTTCATGAGTGGGTTTGCACTAAGTTGTATGGTGAAAATAAAATGATTGTAGGCGCACACTTTGTATCATCTACTCAAAACTTTGGCAAATTTCTATCCATTCAGTTGATTTTTTCAAACTTTTGTGGCTATCCTACTTCATAATTTGATTTTAATTAAATATGTACTCGATTGCACGTCTATGTTGATTTTTGACTAAGTTCCTTACTTCATTTAGATAGTGAGGATTGTTTGCTGACGTAAATTCAAATTATTCTGCGACTGATTTCGGATAGAAAAAAGAAGGCAGTTTATACCCGGAATTATTCTATCCCCCATTCAAATAGAGACAATAAACGATTGTTTCGAAACTCATACAAACCAGACTAGCTGTAATGTGCTTGCAGTGGAATTAAGCGGATAATTTAGCCATTTACTTAAAATGGTTTTGCGAGTGGTCAGCAAAGAACGTTTGGCGAATACGACGCGACAGCTTATGCTGTCCACGTTCACGCATTCATTGCGCTCCTTGAGATTTCTTTTCACTGGTTTATTCCCAGTATTATCCTTCCTGTCAGATTCAAATTATCCGCGTGAGACTAGTGGCACACATTGCAAATTTATTCTCTAACTTGAGAGGCAGCACAGGGGTCAGAATAAAGATTCAGGTAGGCTAATTACTCGAAATTCAAGCAAATATCACACGCATTTGATAGGTCATGCTCGAATACAAGTCGTTAGCGTGGTTCGACTCGACAGTGTTTGGCTAATCGTAGTTACCTGATCTTTTTTCGGCGAACATTATCTCTAGAGTGTACATGTATCTCACACTCGATTTACTTTACGAAGTTTTGCGATATAATTAAAAAATATCTTGAAACACTTTCCCCACGTGAATATTCTAAGGAAGAGACTTGGCAAAAGAACTATTTACGAGCAAATAATACAAACACTTTTAGCACCATATTTTCCAAGGAGAAAAAAATATTTCATTCTACAAATTACCCACAAAACAGCTTGCAAACAAACCAGTTTTTCAGATGTTACCATGGTACACTCAAACATTACTGTATCACTAATCAAACATAATATTGGTACTCTGTTAAAGTGGGGGGAGCGTTCACAAATTTGACAGGGTTAAACCCCATTCCAGGACCGATTAGAAATATTCTCACTGGTCATAAAGTTGTACATTCATTCGATTATTTCGCGTTATCCGAGAACTGGGGTGAGTCATGAGGGCATACACGTATGAGCGGTCTGTTAAAATAAGGACAACTAGGCCACTCATCAGCGTGGTGGTTTCACTTGTTGAAACAAATTACCCGTTCCCTCCGGACACACACTAGGTACGATCTGACCGTATTCTACTGCTCGTTGCAAATGGTTCGAACGAAGTAGATTATCACGATCGATTTGCAACCATTTGCCGATCATAGTGGAAGCGGTCGGCATTAAGATCTGCAATACCCATCTGTGTGTGCAAACAAAAATTATTTGAGACGCTTTATCTACTGCGGTCCACCCCACGCGCCGATAAAAAATGAGCGATCTGATAAACAGATTTCGGATAAGTGTGAATTTCACATCGGATCTTAAAACAGGGTAACCCGTTAATAATTTGTAAAAATGATCTCTCTCAACCCAAACGGTTTTCTGTTATTTTGTTTGATTAGCTTTGGGAATATAGTGATGTTTTACTATATGTGCAAACCAATGAAATGAGCTTGTTCATCCAATTGTGTTTTGTCCGTTTATTTTTCTTACATACGATTGTATGAGGAACAGCATTATATGTAATTCCGATAGGCTTGATGACCCAATGTTCACACAGGCTATCCGGTAGCCCACACGTTATGGTTCGAGAACTGGTGAACCGCGGCGGAAACCACAAGGAAAGGCGCAAACTAAGCCGGACGACGGCCAAAGTGTACGACCAGTGTTGGGTTCAGATCGCTTGATTGTGATCTCGGACTTTAGGGCACGAAGAAAATCAGAGACAACAATTTACACCGCCTGATCCAAAAGACTCCCATGATAAACTGCGACCGTTTTAGAAAATTAAATAAGTCACATAATTACAAATGCTTCACTTATTATTCTATTTTCATCATTTGTCATTGATCTGTATCGAAAGAGGCTTTTCTCAATGTAAACTCTTTGGGATTGTGTTCTATTTTTTACAAAACATGAACCATGAACTAATCAGCCGTAATCAGATTCAGCGAAAGACACATGTAGCAGACATTGGGTTGGATATTTTCACATTCCCAAATGATGGTAGACTGTATGAACAGTCCGACAGTAAGCGAAGTTATCGTGGCCGCCTCATGCTAATCGACTTTTAAAATTCAAAATTCGCACACAATATTAAATGGAGCAAGCTTTTAAATGTTCGAACCGCGAAATTTTCTTATTTCACCCAACTCTTTCCTCCTTAATCTAAGAACATATTGACAGAAACCTTGATTGCATTACCAGCTTTTTCCCATTAACTGGCAAAGCTGATCAAACATGGGTGAACACCTAACACACAAGTAATCGTGGAGTGCTTGTAACTTAGCCACAAGTGACGTGTTAAGCTGACGCGCATTATTTGAGCACATATTTGAGAGCCGACCGAACCGCAGAGGAGGGCGAAATGCATAACTGTGAAACCAAATGGGCGTTAAAAACCTCATGTATCCTGGTAGATGGGTCTACACGGAAATAAATTCTCGCAATCAAACATTGTGATTTGTCACGATAATTTTCTTCAACTCTTCTAAGGAAAAATAAAACCAATAATGAGATGACGTTATTTACCGGAAGATGGTATGCATATGCAACCAGCTGTTTATTTAGTCCTTGCGAGTATGAAGCAGCTAGATATTTGACTAAACCAGGCATAATTGAGAAGTTCAGCCTGTCTAAGATCATGTTTTCACTCGCTCTGTGCATATTTATATATATACACTCATTCGAAGGCCTTATTCGATACACTGATCTGTGATATGCATTTTATTGGTCTTCTATTATTACGATATACTTGGATGGGGATGTTTTAAGACGTGATTCACGAAATGTAATTCATACATCACCAGCTTTCAAGGCAGTTATCTCACGTCAATTGGTAACTAAAATATTTCACGAAATTCGTTCTTTCTAATGTTATCGAGAGTAACGGGAACTTTGGGCAACCCATGATTGCTGATACGCCAACTCTTTATGGTTTCCGCAACAAAGAGTAAGCTTCCCGGTCTCACTGTGGGGGCATGACTAGACTAAGCTAGAAGACCGACATAGTTTCATACACCCGATTTGCCTATCAGCTTTGACAACAGCACACGATGAGTTGTACATAGTCCAAAAATAGATAATCATTAGTGTCGATCGTCAGCATGATGTATGCTACATTCAGATAGGTCGATAAACATGTTCAATTCATTGTTCGAATCATCATTTTAACTATCGAGCTTCGTGAAACCTGCTCTAGGTACCACGAAAAACATCTACCACCAATTTCTAGTTGACTATTTGTCCTCTCCAAAAGTACAATACAGAAAAGTATAGCTCAAGGGAATTGATCAAATCATTCCGTGTTCCTTTTTACATAGAACATTTCAGGGAGGTGCACAGGATATGTTATGCTCTACGTATTTTAGCGCTTATCTTCCTGATTATCCATTGTTTACAAGTTATCTTATATGTAACCTTGTTATTTACCATGCGGTCAGACTGTATATCATACTAAGAGTCTTTTCGTCTATAAACTCATAGTTATCTACGGTTTCAACTAAGCTGGAAAATATGTCTTCTGATATGGAAACCGGGTACCAATGGAGGTATGATCATCTACGTGCATTGTCGTCATACTAAGCCAATCGAGATCGGCTTCATGTGGATCAGCCAATCAAAATTTTCTCAAACGTATGGTAGGAAAGGCAAATCTTTTGCAAACAACATTCGTATTTGTACGAAAACTGAAATGAATAAGCAAACGTTGAAAAGCGGTTAACCTGTTGAGTTAAAATGCTGAATAGAATGTGTGAGCACTCAGGTTCGTTGTGCATTTTGTTCCGACCTCGTTCATTCGCTCCAGGGATATCCGAGTGATCCAAAGCTATTCTTNNNTTAAATCCGCAAAAAGTCGCCGATTTTTATTAATGAAACCAACTGCGATGCAATCAACAGTCGCACGCAAACACGAACACGATCGCTGATTGGATCTTTGTGCACGCCATTCATTCAGTCGGATTTTCGCCCAATAAACTGCGTGCTAGTTTTGTTTTGGCGAGTCAGAGTTCGTTCACCATAACTGATTAATTACCATTCGCTATATATGTGCCTGTTTGTTTTAAGTCAGCGACTGAGAAGATTAAACGAAATGTTAACATCTCGCGACATTTGTCTTCTTTCTATTTTGATGACTTAGAGTTACCTATTCCGGTGGTTGACTATGGGAGCTGTTTTGCGATTGTCGATGCATCCGAGCTGTCAAGCTGAGTGTTCGTGATGTATTTATACGGGTATTAACCAAACCTCGTGCAACACCATGACTTTCATAGCATTTGTTCCCCCCCCCAACGCTTGGGGTTTCGATCCTTATTCACCGGATTGAAGATGATATCAGACGCAACACATGTGATATAATATCTTCTCATGTCTTTGTTTCTATTATTGGAATGCCAATAAAATGTATGATTACTCAATTCTTTACGACGGTGGCTGGTGCATCAGTTGTACGATAACATAGCCATAGTAAGAAACAGAAATACAATTTATTCACTGAAATGAGCCATAGACTTGGAACAGATGTTGTACTTTATTCTCTTCCATGTTTTAATTGCCAGCCATCGTCTTGCTTTGATGTGATCAGGTTTTTTCCTCTGGATTTATGTTTTGATGGAGAATTTCGATGGATTGTGCAATAAATTGGGCTTATGTTAACATCGAAGTACTTGTAATAGCCAAGAGCTGAGCCATCAGATTTATGTCTTTCGATTAATTTGCTTCTCTGCTTTAATTATATGCCAAAACGTTTCGAATGTTTCATCCGGTTTGGTTACGGTGACAACAAAATGCTTATTCAAAGAGCTGTGCACGTCAAGGTCAAATTTCGAAGGTCAACTTTTAATTCTTTGAATATATTTTTAGTTCCTCTAGTATTAGGGATAATGCTTAAGTAGTTTGTAGTCAAATAATGTTTCAATTTACTAAAGCCAAAAAATGTTTAATAATTGACTTATTTATTGTGCACTAAATGAAACAAAATAAGCTATTTGGAACACGTGTGTTCAACTTAATAAACACTCATGGAACAGAAATAATTTTTTAGAAAGAAGGAATTCCCATTTCACTTTGTATAAAATGTTTTCCAAATTTGAGCTATAGGATTCGAACTTTTACAAACATTATCGCAACACTCAAGGTTGCGCAAATTCAAAATTGCTAGAAGAGACCTAAGAGATAAGGAATAAATACAGTTTACCCATAGCCATCCATATACATATGTACAAGAATGATACTGAAAACTGAAATATATTTCCGAAATAAGAGTGATGTTCCACGAGTTTGATCATTCTCTCTTTCTCTCTCTCTCTTTATATATATATATTTATATATGGATATACAGTATACGACGTTGCGCATAGTTAATGTTTTAGAAAAGACATCCCCTGATGTGATCATCTCGAGTGTCACACTCTTCGTTGGGTTTCCGTTTTATTGCCTCGTATCGGTTATGCATTTGTGCCGGGCGAATTCAATGAAAGTTAAAAGAACACCACTTTTGTTACTTATCAATAATGGACTTATCTGGCTCAGGGGATGGAGTATCCACTGTTCAACTACGACAACAAATGGATTAGGAAAAGAAAAACATTGGGCTATGAAATACATACGCAAATGTTTCCCCTTTGGTTCGGCCACCCCGTTTTGAATTGTGTACATGGAAGTCCATTCTCCAATTGAATTCACTCCTCCACTGTTTCTTTGCTTTGTTCTATTAAATCGATCCACTTCCTTTGGTTTTATCAGGCGATATGCAATACAAAGCATAACAGTTCACATCCCGATTTAGATTGGCTGTCTTGCTAAACCAGAGCTACTAGCTTGATAAGTTGTTGAAGAGCTATTGTGATACGATTTACTCATTGACTATTCCAACGACCTGTTATTTAAGTTTGCATTGCAATTAGTTTCATTGCCTTTAGTTTTGTATTACAGTGCCGGGTAAGAATTCATACCTTGCACTTGACGCGATCGTTATGCAGTATGCATTATTCGCAGTTTGATAGATTCTCTTTCCGAGAAAATTGGTCATTCTTGCTTTTGAGCGATTGCGTTTAGCGCCACTGTTTGTTTTACTTTGGCATTTTTCCGAAAACCGTCGAGGATATGACATGACAGACCGGAGAATCGGTGAGGCTGCACATGTACAATGTTATCATTTGATTGGCCAACAGCCCTCGTGTGACGATACATAGCTCCACTGTTTGTGAGAGCTCCCGGGTGTAGTCGTACTACTAGAGAACTAATGACAGATGTCTTATTACATATAGATTATTCGACGATTTGCAGGGGACTATAATGTGTTTGTGTGAGGCTGCATTACATTGGTGAAGCAATTAGTTTCCTGCGTCCATCAAAGAATTATAATAGGAGTCGTCCCGTGCCTCTTAAAACCAGTATAAATATATTACTGAAGGCAAGAGAAGACGTCTTTACGGTAACGAGAGAGGAAACGGATGTAATGGAATAATACAGCGGCTGATAAATAGCACTTACTAACTGTTGTTGGGTCATGTGGAACCCGTTACTCCAGAAGTCCATCACATAGCCCCAAATATATTAACATTAAAAGCAAACATCAGTATCCCACTCCACCAAATCACTCCAGGCACAAGTATATCAAATAACTTCTATGTTTTTCAGAACTTTATAAGAATTGCGGTGTTACCCTTAATCATGTATGCTTCACTCACGGGTTTTCAGCCTTTGCTGACGGATATTAGCCTTGGTATTCAACAAGATATTAATTAGCTCTCCGGTGAGTACTATGAGCCAGGCTGTACTTTTATCATGTCACAAAGAACCTTTCGAAAATGACGGCATGACGGACGGACGGACGGAAACAACCCATGCAAAGTACTTTGAAAAGGTAGCGAAAGTTATGAAGTAGAGTGAGCCGTTTGTACCCCCGTATTGAATGGATTAGGAATGTAAAATTTAGTAAATCAATTATTAATTCAATGCATCTCAGCTTCCATTCGATTTTTCAGTTGATTTCCCCAGCCGTATGGTTGTGTCCTTCTGACAGGCGGTTGATTGATGATGTCTTGGCTTGCACACCAGGTGTTTCCTTTTGCGTTTACTTTCTCAGTTATCTTTTGAGAATTTATCGATCACAGAGAATAACATTCTAGGATAATCATCATCCAAAATTCATCGTCTGTTTGTTTCACATTGAACGGTTCCTTCACTAACTATCTTTGATGGAGTCCGACAAGATTTTATGCCTTGTCGCAAAGTCCGGGCAATACAATTTATATCGTCTCAAGGTTGAACACTTGATAAAGCCCGTTCTCCATCATGTTCCGATGTTTTCACGGTTAGATTTTTCCACTTTGTTCAAATTAATAACTTCGACCAGAACGATAAGCTCATGATAATGTAAAATCTGTCCCTGGGGAATTCCTATGTTTGCTCTCATTGCGAAAGCCGCTACGGTACATAGGTACCAATCCACAACTAAATAACACAAACCAATCATGAGCTCGTTAATCTGTCCAACCACGTTAGAGCTCCATTCATGCTATAACTGTTGGTTATCCCATCGGTCGAAGTGGCAAACCACTGCACGGTTTTAGGCGCTAGAAATAATAACGCAATAAATCGTTGTACCCTTCACGCTAAATTTCATTCCCATTTTTGGCATTTGTGCATACATGGACACAGGCGCAAAGATTCAGTCTTCACATCAGCTTTACTCTCATTCGTGGTCTACGTGACCTACCCCCCTCGACAAAAGTATTACACCCCCTCCCCATAGATTTGGGGGTTATCTCCACTCCCACATGCCTAATAATCACCATTTCTGAGAATCTAGGTAGCAATCGAATGAAAACGCAAGATGGGAACTTTCATCAGTTCATCTTTAGTTTTTAAAAAAGGAACAATTTAACCTGCAACAAAGGTATTCCACTCACGTGGACTTCACTCGCATAACTCTGTTTCAAAACGAGTACGATGAAAATCCCAAACTAGTTATTCGCTGTGAGGAGTCAGTGTTTGACAGACTGATGGAACATTCACTTCAGAGATACACTTAAAGAGTGAGAGCATAACAAAGCTGGGTTGCAGCACTTATGCCAAGGCAGATTTTGCTGAATATCAACTGGAACTATAAGGCAGAAAAACTACAGTTTATATCATTGAGCAGTACATCAGGTCGGAACCAACATGGAACGAAATCCGGATCAACTTCATTGGCTGTGAACGCTGACAAAATGAATGGTGCATTTAAACATCCGTGCAGTGATCCTCCTGTATCCCGAATCCCGAAGGATGCTGCTAATATACACCTGTTCTCGAGAGGTGTTTAAGTACCTTCGCATAACTAAATCATCCACTGGCATCGACCCCGATGGTCCATCATAATCCATTCCAAAATATGATGCCCTTGTTCTAGCGGATACCTTCACTTCCCTCCTCAACATTTCATTTGGCACATATCCTGTCCCTGATTGCTGGGGACCGGTCATGATTATTTCTATTCCGAAACCGTGTAGATCCAACATCCTATACAAACGTTTCCATTCCACTGTCTAAAATCATGCTGTCCTAAAATGGCAGAGCATGCAACTCTTAATCGTTTTTCTTCTCTCAGTATCCCCTAACACCCTCTCCAGCTTGCGTATAAATCGAACAGGTCCACTTGGAATTTTGTCGCATCCCTTGTTCATTACTTTACAAGATCCCAAGAATGATCCACGAAATCTGTCTTCTTAGATTTTGCATCTGTTATCATTCATACAAGTCTAAAATGGTTAACTCATGTCTACAACTGTGACGAAAAGTCATGGCAAACCTCTTCACCTCCGAAGACTTAGACAGTTCAACGACAAACAGAGAATCATCTCGAAGTTTGTTTACCAATGTTTTTCCTATTCTTTTTTCCCCGGTAGTTTTTCATGGACTACTAATGAATGACTACAAAGTTCTTCGTCGCGATTTGTTGACTATCAGCCATGTATCTTCTATACCCATATATGATCTGTCTAAAAACAGGTTCAGAGGTTCCAAGCCTATTCACCGATTGACCCTTTTGGCGCTGTCTGAATGATCACCATTCCGTCCAGTTCCGATGCGTCAATCCAACTTCCGCCTACCCTTGAGATTAGTGGTGGATTATAACTGACCAAAGCGCGTGCAATGAAAGCTAAAATAAGAATTTTTAGAAAACAAGTCATCAAGCGAAAAATCCCAACAGACGGAGATAAATAAAACCAAGTTCATTGTATGGCAGACTGTAATTCACCGTCATTTGGTTATGTAGAAGCTGTGAAGGTGTACAAGAGAACTGTACGAAATGTTTTTCATTCTGTATCACTCCACCCAACCGAGGCATGTTTTGCCGAAAAAAACTTTTTTAATGCTCACTGCACTTATTTTCGCGTAACAAGTGATAAATTACTCAGCTTGATGGGAACTTTTATTGTTTTCTCACCCTCAAGTCGCACCAGGCGTCTAACATCTCCTGACTCCTGTTTTTTTAGCCAGCTCCAAAAACAGTCATGTATGTATATTTTGGTTAATGCTCATCAAAATGATTTTAAAAACAAGATTCCATAAAAACAAAAGTTCGCATCGGTGGATGGAGTCAGATACGACATACTGTTCCCTACTCTCCCCCGTTTTTCCTCCTCATCTGGCATGTGTTGCGCATACATTTTTACAGCACAACACGGCCATAAAAGTTGACCGAAAAACCGTGCTATTCGTTTGGTTGTCGTAAGGGAGCAATGCTTTGAGTAACATTTATTCCCGGTGATGCCAAATGGATGATTTCATTTATCTAACCTGTAAACTGGAAACATAAAAGCCGCAGAGATTCATTTTTAGGGAGTCCAGAACCTGAAAGTGGTCATACTCATTTTAAGAGTACTGATAAGTAATAATAAATCAGTGCAGTAAAGCCGGACGCAAAGGAAATACGTGGATAAAATGTGAACAACACGCTCATTTTTTGCTTTCTGTTGATGACCGAAACAAATGAGGTCTGCGTTCCGGGTTTGACAAGGGAAACTGCGTAAAAATGCGCAAGGAAACCACGACAATTGGATGACTGACAAATTGCAAAGGTCAGTCCACCATCCTGTTTGATTGGTGAGAGGAACAAATGATAAATGGACGACGAAAGTATAAATGATTGATTGGCAGACAAGAAGCAACTCAGAATACCTTACCTAATCTGTGGATTCGCTGACTATTTCTTATCATTGGGACCAGTTTTGTTGACAGAGGGAGACAAATGTCCTTATGAATTCCTCGCGAGTTGACACATCAGTCACTTTGGATGCTCGAGTGATGATGATGATGATCACAGTTTAACGAGATGGATAATGTCAGCAAGTCACGAATTTCTCCCGGCTTGGTGATTAAATCATTCAAACGGAGACAGATTTGGAATGTGTTCACGTTGCAACGCTTCGAAATTGAAAGAAAAATAGTCTTTTCTGTGGATGAGAAAAAAAATTAGCTAAACATTACCGGTTCTGCTGAGATGAAAATCTACTAAATGGCAGTCAAAACAGTAATCTTGTAGTTTTTGCAAAATACTTGTTTCAGTTTGATATTTCACATATACGGACTCGAATGTTTGTAATAGTTGTCTATCTGCAATTTTAATCAATAAACGCAAACATGGTGAACGTTATATGACTAAGTCACTCCAGGTCAAGGAAAACCAGCATAACATCAGAGATTTCGGAAATCAATCTCACGGCCTTCAAGCCACTGTCATGGTGACCTATAGAAAGTCTGATCACTGGCGCAATAGTTATTTCGGCAGATAAAACTACACACTTGGAAAAACTATCATAACCGGTACGATGAAAATGGCTGCGAAATATACAGGAACTCCGCTGTTCTTACGTCACACAATGTCTGAGGAAAAGTCATTTGATGCGAAAATAAAACCATTGACAATCGAGAACATGGAAGATTAGGCAGAACATTACACTCACGAGCATTCAAGGAAAAATGGTCCTACCCAACTATACTCCAGCGAGGTTGATTTACTTCCGGTACGCCGAAACATACGTGCTCGACGACGTTTCGTATTCTTTTCACATGTTTATATATTTACAGGTGTTGTGTAGGGGTAGCATCAGTAGCTTTATGTAAAAGATTTATAACAGTTCAAAACAGGGCTAGATCACTTAATTTGGTTTAGAAAATGTTAATGTTGAATATTTTCCTCCGGATTATTTGCTGCATCTGAATTACTCCCACTGAATTGATATTGATCTTTTGTAATAATAAACAATTTGTTAGCCTTAGTGATTTTTTACTGCTACTATTTTGACATATAATAAAAATAAATAATAAATGAAATAAATGAATAATAAATAATAAATATAAATAATAATGTAAATTATTTAAAAAATTCTCTCGATTTCTTTTCCATTTGATCGCATATCCGTAATCATGAATTCTTTCCCTTGACCCTAGGCCGTTCAATGTCCTAATGCAGAAGAGAGAATATAAGTCTAGAATGCAAAAGAATGCCGAAATGGGGAATTGATAGTTTCCTTTAAATGCATTTGAGTACTTCGGGTTTTTCTCTATTCGTTTAAGGTTTAACAATTTTGCAGAGATGAATGATGGGAGACAAACATTCCTATTTTTGACATGGTAAGAGCGCGATATGATCAAAGATTTTGGTCTTCTTGTGTTCCACATTCAATGGAGAATTCAGCCGATTAAACACCACGAGAAACGGAAGATTTCTTTTACTTTTATCATTAAGAACTCTTTTATCTCTAAATACTGGTCGTTCTTTTTTTTTGAGGGGGGGATGAAATAGAAACGGATCCTAATTGTCTTAAATTATCACAGAATAACTTTCCGCTGTGTTTCATTCAATAAAAATGCACTGGATAACTAGATAACCTCGTTATGCATAGTCGGCATATATCCAGTCATTGATGTTTTGTGTGGGTTGGTGGGAATGTCTCATCAATGTGTGCAGTAATCGCCTTCGGTTTTTAGAACCCTTTGAGAAGTAGAATAGACTCTGCATTTACTATTTTTGGCCCTCCTCATTCCTTTTATAGAACATACATTTTTGCAGTTTTCTTTACTGGGAAACGACCCATCAGAGGGTTACCATTTAGTACAAAGAAAACGGAAAAGTTAATCAACGGTGGTGAGGTTCGAACACCGAATCCACGCTCAGATGACACTTACTACCTTGCACTAAACGCAGTGTATTTTTGTAGCACATTAATGGATTCAAATGAGCCCAACTCCCAAAAAGTGGTTGGACTACATTCGTTTGTGTTGTTGTTAAACCCCATCCCTTGTTGCCTGGCAGGCCTACGTAGATAGATTTGTTCAATATTTGTTTCTGGTAAGCGATTTCAGGAACCAAAATCATAAGTTTAGACAACCACGTGAGATCACTTCTGTCAATTTCGAAGCGATAACTAGTATTAAGTTTCCACGTTATGCTCCTCCTCTCAAACTATTTCACAACAATCGGCTATTGTGAACAAAATATTCATTCTAATAATACTGGGATAAATATCCTTTTTTCTGGCCACTTATGATGACCACTCTTATAAGAAACGTTTATAAGAAACGTTCTGTTACATGTTTAACGATTTCAGCAAACGGAAGCTTCACATAGAAGCCATAGGTTACAAAATATTTTTTGGTGGTCATACAGATGACATACAGGAAACTTTTATTACAATGGACGCATCCTAATTAACTTAATCTCAAGATTTTTGCCTGTTAATAGTAGAGCAATTACTTTTCACTAGTTTTATTTTGGATAACATGGACATTCACAAAGGATAACAACACTTACTGCGAATCTTAGGTAAATAATTTCTTTTCATGGGTTAAATGTACGGTTGATTTTCAGCGATCGACCTGTGGCGAGCAAAAGGTTACCGGAGAACAGGAATAATTAGAATCGATGACTGCCGGGTACGGGATCCGAAAATTTGACTTCAGTATTGTCACTATCCGCGTGCCAAAATGTAGTTCAATCCTATCCTCCATTTCGGGTAATTGACGAACAGCCGGATGTTTGTTTCTCGTTTGAGTATGTGACATGTATTCCTTGCATTTTAAGGTATTGATATTGATAATAAGAATTGATGAGTTATTTTGCCGTTTTACAGAGATGATTCCAATGACAGTGATGAGCATTATGTACGCAAATTAATAATGCTATTTACATAAATGATATTTGATTATGAGATACATTGCTTTTTTATACAACGATGACGGTTTTATTATTATTCTTACGAGTTCATTCTGCTCTTTGTAATAATTTCTCGTGCTCCTTATCTGCGATCTGTCAACCCATAAATTTTATCGAATAGATGCCAAAAGCACATATCTAAAAGCGGTGTTTCCCCCGTAAAACATGCAGTTTAGGTTTCTGAAGAAAAAATGTATTTTAGCCTCTCCTGGGATGCAAATAAAACTGGGTACGTGACCGAAACTCTGGCCTTGAATCGCTTTGGATTAGGATGTTATTGTCATAGAAATGAATATTTCCGTTTTGTTCTTTGTTGATTCCTTGCGTCAAATATGATAATTAGATATATTATGCAAAACAGCATGCATTTTCATTCTTTCTAAAAGGTGATTGCTGTTTCATGAGTGTCTATCAAGTTGAACACGTATTTTAACTAGATTATCTCTTTTCATTTAGTGCATAGTAAAGAAGCCAACTAATGATATATATATATGTATAGTATATTGTGTTTAACTTTGCGAGCACTGAAGCTCATATTTAAGCCAACCGTCACAAAGTAGATTATCAACGGGGGAAAATCTTAACAGACCTGGGGACATTGCATAATCTAAGGTTAAGACAAAGTTCACCGATTGCCCTCTCTTTCTTTGTGAGTAGACGAGCAAGATAAGGCATAGGTGATTTTAGGTAAGCGTTAATTTGAGATGAAATTTGGCGGTATTGGGAGCGGGTGGAATGATGGGAACGACAATGAGTGATTTTGATCTGTGATAATCCTGTCCAAACATTTCACATAGGGCGTTATGTGATACCCTGAAAGCTTTACAGCTAACTCGTTTAGAGGAATAGAAGAGACCCGGCTAATAATAGTCAGACCGCGACTTTGAATTTCTGTTTGATTAGGCCAGGAAAAATAACTGGGGAACAGTAAAGTAAAATGGGGAAAACACCTCGAAAAAAAGGTAGAAATAACCGACTGAGATGCGCGAGACTGCCTTAGCTTTCGAATTCGAGAAGATAGACGCCGCAGTTTACCAATGCAGCTGTGTATGTGGGTTTAACAATGAAGATTGCTATCCATGATTACACCAAGACATTTGGCAGAGTTCACCTTGTATATATATACATATATATGCAGGTATTGACCAAATTCGTTCAACATGTGTCCCATTTTGCAAATTTTTCAGTTGCCAATATCACATATGGGTAAATCGATAACTATGGGTTTTCAGTATTTATTTCTCTTGTATCAACGTTTGAATTTGCATGACCTTGTGTTCCTCCATAACATTTGTAGTGGTTTGAAATTTAGAGCTCAGATGCAAAGGTTTTCAATAATTGTCACTCTCGAAGTGGATTCGCAGATGTCAGATTTTCCCATTGTCATCGTTCAAATCTAAAAACGGTAAATTGTAATGGCAGCCAAGTGGTAGAAACAAAAATATAAATGAATATTATCATATATATGTTACTTCTGATGTGGATGTGTGAATAAACGTCAAGTCAGATCAAATCAAGCTTCATGCACCCAAATTTTCAGTGATTTTCACGAGAATACAGCGGAAGTGTGTAAAATAAAACGCAAAATAAAGTATCGGTGTTGAGGAAAAACAACGCACGGCAAACGAGAAGATTATGGTTTAAAAATGCTTTAAAAATGAATAAACAAACTAACTCACGAGATGTTCCACCAGACCTGTAATAATTGTTCACTAAAAGGCGAACAAAAAAGGGAGGATGTTATTGCTGTCTATATACGACACTATATGCGAGAAGCGTGCGCATTCCGGAATGGGAGTTTGAAACGAATTGAAGAAGTTCGTTATGAAAGCAGTTATATTCGTTGTTCTAGGTTCCATCAACTGTTGTCACATGCGTTGATATGCTTGCACATTATAAAATCTACCAGGACATTTCTGGCTGTCACTAAATCGGGAAAGGAGTTTTAAGGATTTAGAAATTAATAATAAACATTTTTTGTCAGGCCTGGAAAAGATAAAGAGGGACAGTACAGCTAATGTGAGAGGACGCATGCGACCAAAAATTTGACAATTACATTTGGGGGAACAGCAAGCTTCCTGAAGCTGGGAGCATAAAATGAAAGTTCACGAGCCTTATTGTAAACTTTCTCTACGTGGCTGGCCCGAGAGAGTTTGTAGGATTGATTGACGCCGATGTATATAACAGGGTTAGCTTAGTGAATGCTGGGACTGTTAACAACGTCAGATAAATCATTAAAGTAGTGCGATCACGGGAACCAGATGTAAGATTGCTGGGAACATCAACCATTTTGAAAGAATAACCATGAGCGATCGGGCAGGGACCAACTAAAACCGTCGTTCAGACTGCGTTGAAGTTGCTGGAAGGATACATTGTTATTGGAGGGGGAAAAATTACCAAATGGTCAGCATAAATATGGTAGGGATAGACAGTGTGTTTATGTACCGGGAAAAAGGGAGACAAATTGGTGCCTCGAAAGGCAGCAGAGTTAACGCAAAACGCAGACCAAGTTTTAACACCAGATGAGATAAGTTGCTTCTCAGGAGATAAGTAGTTTACAAGAACGATGAACTAGTTGGATCCTAAGCCGCACTCATCAAGTCATTGAATGTGAATGCGACGGTCTAGCAAACCAGAGGGCTGAGGTACAAACAATTGAGTCATACTTTTAAGGACCTTTCTGGGAATGGGTCTCATCCGGGCAGCCCTTCAGTAATCCATGATTGCTCCAGAGGACATACACTAGTTGAACAACTCGGTACTGTAGTGTTATGTGTTTCAAGTTTTTAGGCACAATTTTTCGATAAAATCGGGAATAATTAATTTGGTACATGGGCCTTGTTAGATTTAAACAGCTTAAAAACTGATAATCTTAGTCAGAGAAACAGGGTTGATCTTCTCAGTGGAAGATAAATCGGACGGTAGAGAATGGGACCCAGAAGAGGAAGAAAATTGTCAATTTACTTCTTCTGCATCAGGAGTTCCTACATGTTCCAAAGAGTTGCCTCTACGCTAACTACATCTCGCCACAGCTCTGGTTACCCAGAATGATCTCGGCATACATCCGATTCAAGCGCTGAATCTGTGTCTTAGTACTAGTCGATAGTCAGTAAATATCGTTGCGCCTGCCATTCATATATGCATTCTCCTTATCACGGCAAAGACATTTTAGAAAAGATGATGCAAATCTGTTATTACGGATATTTACGGTCTGAGTGGGGCAACACAAATCGAAAAAGAAATAACGAAGGCCGATCAGATGCTGGCATGTGGAATAATTATTTGAATTGAAGAAAACAGAAAAGTCATTTGAGGAAATCTTATCTTGGAGTCTAGTCAAGCTATCGAAGGTACAACTGTTCATTTTTGTATAAAGAAAACGTCTAGGATATTTACAACAATGCCCTTAAGAGGGGCCTCCAAACCAGTGTGCAAAAGCACAAGATTACCCACAACCAAAGTTCTTACGCAAGAAATATCGCAACGATTAAAATGCTCCAAAGCAATGCACAGGGACGTATCTAAGCCAGTCATAAAGTTTGTCGAGAAGGAGTAGGAAAATATGCGGATGTCAGTCGTGAGCGTTTCACGTAGGACGTCAGTTTTTGCTATTGCGATGTGATGAAATTTAAAAAGAAAGCGGGTTTAAAATGAACGCAAATGCAATTGATTTTTCTGACATTAAAATAAAACAAAAGTTGAGAGGTGCTTTGTCACATGCAGTTGACAAAAGTAACTACTCCATCACCTCTATTACTAAAGTTTAAAATCCGATTACCTCGAAGGATGTCAAATCCATCTAACCGAAAAACACCGTACTCAATCACGGGATGTAACCAACTTTCCTTTAGCATGATTCTACCAATGATTTCCATAAATTTTCATACACCGTACTCTTGACTTCATCAACTTTTCTTGGAAGTGAGCGCATATTACTGGAAACAATTAAGACAACCAGAAGTCTGTTGCTGGAACGCCGCCTAAGAGGAACCCTACAAGCAGCACGATGTTTTATCTGAAGTCCTTGAACCTTTTGCCTGAATCGGTTGTAACAATTTCGCATACAATGCGCAGAAGGCGAAAAATGGTGTTCACGCGCGATAAATCAAAGGGAGGACAAAAATGTGCGGCTGCGAGACAGCATTTGACCTTCAAAACTAACTGAATTGATTCGATAAAGTATGCAGAGAAGCCAACGCAGTTTTCCACTGTCAATGTTGCTAAAAGTCACTACCAGGCGGTGGTGACCAGGAGGTAACGTCACCACATTATCATCCCATCACAACCTCTTGACGTTTCGCATTTGTGAGTTGCATCGCAGCCCTTTGGTTGACCTTTTCCTTTTTCCTGAGAATTGTATCAATAAGTTCAGAGTATCAAGCCTGGATTAGTCCATTCGATTGTTCAGAGGCACCATGCACTCTTGAAGGTACCAATAGGTATTCAGTATAAGGGAGTGGAAATGAAACAAAGGGTTTGACCTATAGGTGTATATATTTTTTCAAATTTTGATGGGATTTCTGATGATTAAATTTATGGTTTCTCCTTGATTTTTCAAATAATGGCTATCTGATAACCCGATAATATAATAGCAGCTGTATATGCATACGAATGCTCTTTTATTGTTCTGTTCCTTTCCGACAAAATCCGTCGATTCCACATCAGTTTGTTTGAAAAATAGTTACTTTTGCAATTTTGTCCGGAAAAACATTTCAATAGCACAGGTGTGCTTGTCATGTCCCCACACAGATCACTGGCTTCTCAGTCTATCTTCTCTGTTCGGAGATACTCTCTTGCATTGGGATTGCTATACGCAGTCAAACAGTAGATAGCATCGCTTATTCGTGAGCACAGGCGCCATTGTGATGTGTGTGCATGCGCGCGCGACATCTAGCTTGTAGACCAATATGTCATAACGAAACAAGTGACCAGATGTTTGTAAAAAGAGCACAGTCATACGACAGTCGGGCAAATAGGAGCGTTTTCCTCATGGACCAGAAAACTTTCAAACGTGAGTTCTATGGGATATGTAGGTGTGATATGTATGTTTTGGAAATCCTTCATAAAACAATCAATCCCGTGCATGGACTGACACAGGATTTACATCAGAATCAGAGTCAAATCTATAGAAACCTGCACATCAATGGTCACATAGAAATCAGTTCCCAATCATCATTCGTTCGTGTGAATTAGTATCTAAACCAGTTACTGGACAAAAGTACTCCAAAGGGTGGTTTTTATCAACGTACCAGATACATGAAAATTCTGAGCACTTAGGCGAACGTTGACAGCCGGAATATAAGTCATCACACAATTGTGGGGATTAAGAACCGTTGAGATGCAATGAGAAATGACCTACTCGTTAATTCATTTCACGGTCCGATTGCTTGTCAAGATCGAAGTAACGATCAACGGTAGCTGGAATAAGTTGCCGAAAATTTCGGTCATGTAAATATCTATGAAAAGATATGAGGTTAAACGATCGCAACATTCCAGAATAGTTCAGAAGAGAAATAATGAGGTGAATCAAATCGGTGCNGGTGCATTTATTAGAGAAACAGTTGCAGAAAAATCATGAAATTGAAATGTCAAAGTTCAAATGATTGGAGACCTGTTCATGCAAAAACTGATGTGATTGTTGGTCATTCGAAACGAAAATGGGATACCGACAGTGGATAATGAACACAGTCAATTAAGTATTAGGCAATGAATTTCATAGCATATCCGCTAATGTAAATTGAAGAAATATGGTCAATATTAGGTGAACTGCAGCGTATAATCGTACAAATTCATTACAATAAATAACGTAAAACGAAAAAAAATTAAAACTGATCATTCATAAGGGGAATGAGGCGGGGGGGGGGGGG
>UZAN01040615.1:45264-58706 GCA_900618425.1 Echinostoma caproni
GCTGAAGGTGGTGGAAAGCTATAGAAACACCCGTCACTTTTGCTGGATTTCAAACTAAACGGGGCGAACTGGATTTGAGAAATAATATCGTTGAATGACGTTAGGTCGGATGAAGAAGTAATGGGTTGGTGCAGCAATAATAGTATCTAACACTCTCAGAACACGTGCTGGACAAACACATAATATCACATTTATATGTAACAGAGAAGTATCGGGAAGGAACAGATCCTTGCAGAACTCCGGAGATCTTACAGAGGATATAGAGGAATCCTTTGCAAGTCTAGTAGTTTGTACTCAATCAACAAAGTAGTAGAATAGCCGAGTTAACAATAGATTGAGACATTAAAAAGATTCCAGTTATTGTACCGCGAAATGGAGTAAATGCTGGAAAATAGTCAACAAAACACATCGGAAAATTTTACAATTTCATTTAGACTTAATGAATAAATCATGTTGGCGATTGCGTCCAAAGAGGGTCTGTTAACGTTGTAGGTAAACGTGAGTTGTACTACAACTCGAGCACCTCAAGTTAATAAATGATAATAATCGGTGATTAAAACTTTTGCGACATTAGAAACCAAGCTGCTAAACATTTGTGTAGAACATTTGCAAAGAGATTTACCTAACCGTTTTGGAGTGGGAATATTAGTGAAAAACTCAGGGTTCAAACCAAAGCCATTTCATCCGGGTTGAGTGCAAAACAAAACGAACGGCCTTGACAACTTGAATAACGCATTCAAATTAGTCGTATCTTAAGAAAAGTAAAAATATTCACCCAACTAGAGGAAGTGGGTGCGACGTTTGTGCGCTCCTTAGGAGCTGAAATGAACTGCTCCCTTTCTGTGTGCTGTTTTATCTCAATGTAGCAAAACTGTCCCAGGAAAGCCCAAGATCGCATGACCGGAAATGTCCTACTGAGCACGCACATCACGTGTTTCCTTGTACGTTTATCAAAAGACTGATAAAAATCTGTACTTACTAGGTTCTGAATCGCTGAACCCATACTGGTTCGAGCAAAGACCATTTAAAAGATTGACATGGATTTCCTGGCACTTTGATCTCACTCGCGTAAGTAAAAATAAATTCTACTACAGTTGTGTGAAAAGTGAAAGTCTAATATGCTGGACATGTTTCTGGAGTCAAGTCACAATAGTGCGCCTATACATAATGTTCACCCCACTAAAATGTGGTCGCTGCATTGGAACACCAAAACAGTGGATTAGCCAGTCGACAGTCTGGATTTTAACCCCACTGCAAATGCCCGGGGTCCTTTGCTGGGGTGTAATTACTCGCATGGAGGGTTATGCAGCAATGTCCAAGAGCTAGAGGCAGTTATACTTCACGAGAGAAGCAACTACGAAGCTCAGAATTTCCAGAACCAGTTTGGTAGTATGTTTGAACGCTGTGTTTCTATCATGGATAAAAAGTTTCTTTTGTCTTTTAACGGCAATGATATTTCCATCGGTTTCCTTGGGTGAAATTATTAGCAATTTGCACCGACCTAGGAGTTTCTTCTCGAGTAACTCTGCGAATAGAAATCGTGTTCAGAAACCGTCGGCTCACTCGGGACTGCAATTGCTGACATCAAGGCAATACCTCTTGTGGCTTACAAGTGACTGATATGTTCGTCGCGCTAGCCTGTGGCCGGATTGATTGACTAATCGATTTAATTATGGATGCTGATAGAGAGCAGACAAGCACACAACGAATTTACTACAGTATCGATCGGCTCCACCCAATTAGGTGTTATATATATATATATATATTTCACACACGTCTGAAGCCAGACTGTGCCAAACAAATCATAGTGGAATAATATTTATAAAAAGAAAAAAAATTTCCATGATTTGCATGTGGACTGAATACTGCCAGGTTGCACAGACCAAGGCAGGTGAATTTTCTTGGGGAATTCAGAACCAGAGCCTTTGGCTGGCCCAAGCCTGAACCGCAAGGTAGCGGGGTAGGATGAGAAAACCGAAAGCTATTGGGATCCATTGTCCAGTTTATCAAGTAATACATCCTTGGGACGGGGCCAAACGTCCAAGGTGCCCGATTGATCAGGTGACCGCGGCCACAACCAAGAAGGTGTGTGGTTTGTACGCCTTTGCTTGGTTGGTTTGGAATTGGGGTTTTAGCCAAAACCCCAGGTGAACTACCAGTGGTTTACCAATCCGGTTATAGCCCCGGATATCGGCTTTTCGTCCTCTCACTTTGGTGAAAAAACAGCTCAGCCACGGAAAGGCATAGAGTGAGGCTTCCTCCGCAGAGGCTATTTGAGACGCTTGTTCGTACGGGAGCATTTCGCGAGGTGTAAGGAATGGGTGAACAGCCGCAACCCGTGATACCTACCCCGACCACAGTGAGGCTTTCCGAGTCGGTTAATTGTTGGATACCATTCAAGCCTCATCGCCCACTTCTAGATGAGCGAGCAATGTCAACATGTAACACGCATGATAAACATACGCGGCATAAGCGAAATCAACTTTAGAATGCGTATCGAACACAGCAGCAAACGCATGTAGATATATTGCTAATCTTGTAGCCACTAGTTTCAGTTTCAGCTTGAACAAGCATTAACCATGCGACGGTTTTGGTTGTTGTCTTTTGGCTGCCCATTTGGATGANGATGAACAGAAGGTGAAGGACAAGAAAATTGAAAGTAGAGCGGAATATAAAATGGAGAAAATCAGTGGACTAATGTTGCGAAGAAATGGAGAAGAGACACTAACGCCACCGATTACGGCACTCATCCATACCATTCAGTGCAATCATCACGAGGTCCCCGGGCAGGGAGCTTAACGGGACCTATGTGAGCCAGTCTCCTGGTTAAGATTTCCATATTCTCATGCCGGATCTTAGCTTGATCAACCTTAGCTTTTTTCACCCAGTACCTGCCTCGACGAACAATGCTCACCGTGGCAACCTAGTTGGTGACATGCGTAACACATGCCACAACAAACGTAAGTTATGGAGGTCGAGCACTCGCTCCAGTGGGTAACCGCGGTAACATAAAGCTCTGCGCCTAACATCAGCATTGCTCATCCGTTTGCCCCACCAGATTCATGCAATGCTGCGTAGACGGAGGTGTTCAAACCCCGACAGTCTAACTTTATCCTCTTTTCTTAATGGCCCTGTTTCTGCTACGTATAGCAGAACTGACCAAACTGCCGCGGCATAAACTCGACTCTCCACTGACAGCCGTATGTTGCGACGGCGCCACAGATGTCACACGTTCGTACATGCCAACCGAGCCTTTTGTATGTGAGCTGACATTTCATCCGTGATGCTTCCACTGGGTGAGATGTAGCTGCCCAAATAACAGAACTTATCCACTTCCCCAGTTAGAGTGAGACTGGGTGCTGGGTCAATCCAATCTTAAAGTAGCATTTCACACTTTTGAGGTGCANAACGCATAACGAACATGGCTACATTAGCACTCACACTATCCAGAAAAGCTTGCAGCTTACTTGGGTCTTCACTTAGGAGCACAAAGTAGTCTGCATACTCGAGAACAGACAGTGTGCCACCTGGGAGTAAACCAATGTCACCATCCTAGCACGAGGATAGGGCTGTTTCTATAATTCAATCTATGGCAAAGTGAAATAGAACACCGTTTTCCATGGTGAACTCGGGCGAAAAAGTACCGTAAGCTCGGACTCGATTTCCGTTATTAGTATAAAGGGATCGTATTATTAAAATAAACCGCTCGGGCTCACCCTTCAGGGAAAGGCAGCACCACAGTTTAGAGCGGACAACTGAGTTAAAAGCAGCTTTTTAATCCAGAAAGATAGAGATGGTGGGTCTGCGGAAAGAATGTCGGTGATCCAGAGTCTGGCGTAGAGTAAAGATGTGATCGATACAACCTCGACCAGGTCAAAATCCAGCCTGGTTCTTACGCGTGCACCGTTTACGTGCGTTAGGCAATCGACGGAGTATGATGCCAACGAGAGGTTCAGAAGCAATGTTGATTAAACTAATTCCTCCATGGTTTTCACAAGAGTACCCGTCAACTTTCTTGTAAATCGGTATGATGACTAATTCACACCCTCCTCTTCTCCCACACTGAGCTCGGGAGTTGCGTTAACCCCGAAATCAAAGCTGGACCTCCATGAATAAAAACTGATGGGGGCAGCCTATCCGAGACGGAGGTCTTATACCTTTTGAGATAGTTTATTTCCAGGGCAACCTCCATTTCAGATGGAGGACTAATGACAATTGGGAGCATTTGCCCAGTCGAGCTTGGAGGTGGTAAGTCAGATGTCGATGGGCGGCAGTTGAACTGAGCCTCGAAATGTTTAGCCCATCGAATAATACCGCGTTGCTGATGGTGAATAACTGTTCCATCGGATTCCGTTTTTACCTCACGCTTATTTTCGGAGCCACCAGAAACAGATAAACAATTTTTCGGAAGAAACTCTGTCAGATGTGACAACAATAGCATTAGGTAACTCTTTAGTTTCATCCTGCAATTCATTTGTTTGAAGAGAATTTTTTTCAGACTTATTATTATACTGATTGCAGATTACATGAATACAAGGTACCACAACGTTCTCGTGGTTACAGACAGTGACAAGTTAACAAGTACATTTTTGTCAATTCTATAGGTCTATGTTAACAACAGCTTTATAAAACTGTTTTATCGTTGTTCAAACCAAAGAGCAGTGTGTTTGTGTAACTCTCGTTACCGGACAAAGTGCAACCTCCTGTGAATCAGAGATGCCAGGAAAGTATGTCCGACCGAATTAAACTCCTTCTTTTCCCTGACTGACGTTTCACGTCATCGTACAAGTACATGGATAGATTTCAGAAGCTCAAGTCAACGAGACTCGGAACACACGAATAAAGGTGAGTTTTTTAACTAGAGTGTACTGCTATAATTTGAAAACATCGCGTGCCCCAAATCAATCACATTGACCTTGCTGCATTTGATTTTTCGAAAGGAAAACCGAATTATTTGAGGTGAACCTTTTTTTAGAGGTCAAACGTTCTTTGGAGCAAGTCGAAGACGCATCACGCAATTATTATTTCAATCACCACAGGCAGTCCCATCGGACTTATCGAGGCGTGGAATATGACTTGAATCGGTCGCGGCAGCAACTCGGGTCAATCTGTGGCATGTTTTTGCAACATTGACGGCTCGAGTTTTTTTCTGTACAAAAAACTTCTCCAAAATCAGAGAATGTCTTGGCCTAATTTGAGGGAATCAATAAAAATTGAAAAGGTCTTTCCGTGTCGATCACTGATTTGTGGACCACCAATATTGGTTCTTGTTTGAAAATGCACGGCTTTTAAGAAAACGCTGCAGCCACGTATTTTATTTTGATGTTCTTTACCAAAACCAGTGATACACACAAACTGCGTTCGCTGGTTACACAAGAACAGAAGCGTTAACAATTCTGGAGGTATAATCAATTAGAGAGTGAAGTGCAAGTTTAACATATATACTCTCCAAATGGATGAGTACTTCAAAATCTAAGGGATATTCAAAGATATCTGCCCTACATTTGTGGAATTACCAATGCAATAGAAATTGTACTCCAGATAGAAGCTTACTAAACGAGATTCACGGAAAAAAGGAACAAAAAGGAATTGTTGGTATTTATCGACCGGACAAAGGATCAGGAGTCAAACGTTTGAATCGATTTGACTATGTTTAAAAGGTAGTCTAGAAAGTGGATGACAGCTCAAAAGTTAGAAAAAGATGGGCAGGGGAGTTACACGAAGATAATAAAAGGAAGCAAGGTACATGATATATGAAGACAATTTCTAATCGAAATAGTACTCACAGACCAACTTTTTAATAATTACGTCTAACGAGTAATTCAGTAGAACATCTTTAAGTTTCACTGAAAATGGATAGTCTAAATACCCTTCTCAGTTCAATACTCATTTATGTTACAGCACCCGACCACCATGCAACTTTATTTCGGCCATTCCCGAGAAGTATCGCACACAACAGTCTGAAAATATTCTAGTTCAAAAACTCTATGAAAAAGGGAACCATTGACGCATGGTTTCTCCGCATTTACACGCATTGTTTGCAATTCTGGAAGCAACTGCAAACTTTGTGGCTGTCTCAGAAAAAAGATGAAGTAAACGTCAGTAGTTTACTAATTGATTTGGAGAAGCTAAGTACTGTAATACTCGCAGAACACAGTTTCATTTGAACGGGGAATTTTAAATGATGAAGGTTCACTGAGATTGCTTGTGTGATACAAAGGTTGCCAAATTAGGAATACGAGAATTTGCATGACGCTGTAAGGAATGCAGCCTACTGTCGGCACGCGTATGGCGTGTGCATCTTGTTGGAAAAACAAACGTGTCACCACACGTGTAGTTGACCACAGTTTATACCATCATACATTTTACGTTGAAATTGAAAGTGGGAAACGCTTTCAACAACGTGGATGCAGAACTCACGAAGAGCCACAGATGTGTAGTACAACGTATGCCGGAAACTGACATAAATGGGGTAACATTCTCACTTTGCCAGGTTATTGCTTCGGAAGCACAACAGAAATTTAGTTGAAATCATTCTATCTCGCAAACAGCGGAGTTTGTACAGAGAACTACCAAACTCAGAAATGGCCAAATGTAAAGCACCCAATTTTGGATATACACAGTGAATCGTTCAAAACTATCGGGAAGAATAGGTTCCACGATCACTGCTGAAGAGAAACAAAAGAAAATAACCTCTACATGGGACATTTTAACAATGAGGATTACTTAAATGAAACAATTAGTTGATGTTTAGAAAGACCTTTTATCTTAAATGTACTATTTTAAAGGCTATAGACACAATTTTATAAACAAACAGATCATCGCGTTCATTTGCGAAAACGAATGACCAATCCTCCCTTCTTCCGTGATCATTTACCTCCGTTTTCTTCGTATTCGGGAAGTTATGTCGGAAACAGGGACAGACTACTATCACAAAAGACCACCTGGTAAACCATGGACAGAAATTGCGACGGTTGCACATCAAGCAAACACAAACCAACAAAATGATCTACCAGGTGCCTACAGACATATGGTAAACTGTTCATGAGCGTCACCTGGCAACAGATGAATCGCAGGCTATTAATCCACTGAATCCATTCTCTTATCCTTCAAAGTTACTCGTCCAGTCACTGGTTTGGCTTGGCCTCAATAAGAAACTTTAACGCACAGCCACGCACATCAGAATTAAAGTAGCTCCCCAGCTAATCGACAGATAATATTTTACAAAACCAAAACCTGATAATTTATTATACACCGCACATCATAAAATCACACTTGACCATGCTTGAAAGTTGCATCCGACCATTTCATTACTCTTGTGTTTTTGAATTATTATAGGCCAACAGTGAAGTTGTTAAAACACTGTTTTCACATTTTTGCTTTCTTACTATGCATAGGTATACGAGTAACCTGGAAAAAGTGAGAAGAACACAATCAGCTGGGTCAAATGTGATACAAGGAAAATTAAAGGCTGGACCCTCCATGGTTGGGTTCGAACGAGTGACCTCCTCCCATTCCGAGGGATGATGCAATAATGACCGGCACCAAATAATCACCCGGGTCCTCCAAATAGCCGTATTCACTTTCATACGTGCTCCGATAAACCACACATTTTCAGTGCAGAAAATTTGATCCGGAGCAGGCAACAAACGTGACCTGATGAGCTTCAAGCTTACAGTAAAAAGAAGGTTCCATTTCTGCCCGTAATGCGTTCGTCTGTGGTGTTTAGTTGTCCTATCGCCGTTTATTACATGCGTGTTTCGAGAGTCTGAAAGTTTCGCAATGTCATTTTTGTCTTTGAATATGCAACCAGTAAGAATGTGTTAAGCGAAGCGAAAAATTGATTACAATGTTCACCAAACTGCGATGCTTTCAGCGGGGATATTGAATACTTTATTTCTATTCTGAGTTTCTTTTTATTAGTACGGCAACGTGCAAAGGAATTGAATGAGCCAATCTCGGACAAATGCTATGTAGATGAAAGCCGACGACCTATGCGATGAGATTTGCAGGGTCACATTACGAACCGGACGACAAACTGCACATGCTTAAGGCCAGCCTGCTCAACAGAGATTTAGGGATTTCACACACGAACAAACACACACAAACACGATCAGGCCAGCCACCGGTATTTTTGTGACATCCTGTTTTTCAACCGGAATAACCATTCGCACTGGAAGTTCTGAGATATTCCGACTTCCCCACCCCTTTAAATTGTAGAGGAATACACCTAGACCGGTAAGTCTGAATTTAGCCAAGTCTGTCGGTTAGTTCACGGTTAGAAATTATAACAATATCCCATATGACTTTTATTTGTTTCCTGTCCCAATTACAGTCAACTTCATGTTTAGTTGAGTCACCATAGCAACGACACAAATTGTCCGTTGGCATATATTTCTTCATTAAACTGCATGCTAACACTTGATGAGCAGTAACGACCACAAAGTGTAATGTGGGTCTCTGCATAAGGTTTCTCTAATCTCTCCTGATTAGAGAATCCCATTATTTTAATGTTCGCTTAAAATCTTAGACAACACAAATTGTACTTATGGAAAAAGAAATTTCTCCCATGAACAACTATTTCGCGTGTGGTACACCTGATGATTACATATGCATTACCAGCCAAAACGCAGTCATATAGCAAAGTAGCAATCCATTCATACCGTATATATTATTTGTGGATTTTAAGATTAAATTGTGGCACTTTATCAGGCAGTGTTCTTCCAGTGTCCAACCCAAATCATTTTTTTAAATTGTGATTTCACTTCGACTTGGTCTATTCTATAGAACCGGTTAATCCACTCTCGGTTGTATGAGGCACGCACGAGTTAAGTATTATTTCGCTTGTTTTAGATCGAGTATCGAAATTAGGTGAAACAAAAGAAAATAGTTTGAAAGTTGCTAGCGACATTTTTTTAGAAGGAAGACAGGAGCCGGAAATGGAGATTGATGAACGAAAAAACGGACAAAATAAATTTGGCTCAAATTAGTTTTCTCTCTCCCGCCTGTTCGATTGCTTCTAATCAGACACTAGTTCAATTAGTGCAATACAAGCCGGACGGATCACGAGTTAGGCGTAACCGACGATTATTTCATCTAATGAAGCGAATAAATAGGCAGACATAACTGTTGTCGCGTAAGACAGCTTTTTTTAGCGAGCACAACTAAAGACCAGATTGTGGCACACACCGAGAAAAACGGGCTCAGTCACGTAGTCGGGCACTGTTTTCGGTTACACATTCAGAAAGCGGTATCAGACAGCAATGCGGAATCCGCACTGTTCTCGACCGTTCCCGTTTCGATTGCGTATTTTGTGCTCATATAAACAAAACTCGTCAGTCAAAAGGCCAATATAAAATGGGTTGTTCATATAGAAGATTAGTAGCAAAGCAATAAGTTGTTTGTGACACTTCAAGAGACAACGCTTGATAGGATCCCGTTTTTGTGTTATTCAAATTTGGACAGATTTAAAAAATTTAAATCCATTGCGTACTAGCAGGAGGTAATGTCGTTCACCATCCTGAAATTTGGTGCGCCAAGCCTAATATAATCCAGTCTGGGACTTGGTTGCTTCTAAACGATTTCTTTCTTGATCCAATAAACCACTTTCACCAGATATCGACTGGCATAGTTTTGTGTTTGAAGTGTTATAACTGAACTACGAGTGACCATCAAAACCACCTCTTTTTTGTTGTTGATAGCGTTTTTTGTGATAGTCGAGAAAACTGAAACTGGATAGCTGTTTTTCCTAACCATACCACATATTAATTGTCTGGGTTGGCGCTCCCAAATGTCTGGTTTGAGCCATACGGTTGAGCACCAACATTTTGATTCATAGTTTACAATAATACAGGATTTTACTTTCGAAATTAACTACCTAATATGTCATAAGTTTTCAACTCAATTTTTGTTGTTTTCTTCCAATCCATTCAGATTGTAATCACAATTCACTCCATCATGTAAAAAATATAGGATAAGCACATAATAGCCCGTTACAGCAGCTGCGAAACTGCACCGAACACATACGAAATACGACGAGTATAGACTATATACTCCTACAAAAAGAACCCACAGTGGATTCTGGTGAAATAATCAAGCCTATTTCAAGCAAGTTGGGAAAGCCGATTTTACTCCAAAGTGTTGATTTGTGATCACGTTTCACAATACCAGTGGTCAGTCTATGGCTTCGTTGCTCAGTTGGTGAATCTTGTGTGCTACAAAATACGCAGGCGTGTTTTATTTTATTTTTGAATCCCAATGGGGCCATAACATTTTTACGCAGCTCAAACACAAACTAGTCCAAATGGTTTGTAGCGAAAGTTTGGGGTGTTCTCACATTTAATAAATCAAAAGGTGTGCATTAGAGCGATTGCATTGATCAATAAAACAGTGGTTCATGCCAGTGCATTTTGCCGTCTCTCATAGTCTCACCCCTCTCCGCTTTCGATCGAACTCGTGTTATATGTCCAAAATTACTTAAAGCATTAAAACCCCACAGCGAATAGTACCCTTAACCGAGCAAAGTCATCGGGTAATGTGTATTAGTATCAGCAGAAAATGTTGTGTTCATTGAAAAAGGTCTGTTTCTGGCTCTTAGGTGTTGACAGGTTTTATAGGTTTATGCTGGATTAATGTGTGAACATTCAAAAAATGTTTTACACCAGAGATGGGTGTAGAGTTGAAGCCCTAACGGGAAAACAGAACATAAGGGGAAAATGTATAACTAACAATGACACATGGATGTTGAAGAGTATCTTCATGATTTATCTGAGCTTTGCACTGTTTCGAGTACACCTGTCACCAAAGCCAACATCATGCAAAGGGGAACTGGTTAGCTCTATAAGATTTATTCATGAAACCTAATGGTTCTAAATGTGTTATATGCGGTGATACGCAGTTGTATAACAGATAGAGGCGCAGTTTGAATGAGCATCTGATGCATTTCGTCAAGGTCATTTTGTGATCGTCGTAGACATTACGGGGGGTGGGGGGCGGGGTGGCAAATAATAAGGCTCACTGTGTGCATTCACTTGCAAAATCACTGTCGACGAATTTAGGTAAATCTTGTTTTGGCCGAATCTGATTAGTTGGTGCACAATTGGCGATACATCACTGAGCATTGTGACTGAGAGAACTGGATTTTAGTAAGCCAAAATGAACTCTGAGATGCATTTCACAGACTGATTCAATGCTGTGATTAAGTGCGCCCCCAGCCCCCGTCAGGACTTCACGCACCGCTTGTTTTTCTCAAAGTAGACCCGCCATTAGGTATAATATTCTGATCCATGATTACGGCAGAAAAGTGCTGTGAGAATCCACAGCGTGTGAAAACAACTTTTATCTAAACAAATGGTCACTCTGTAGTGATTAAAATGTGAAGTACGTTTATTCGGTACGTTACAAGCTGTACTTGGTAAAATCAAATTATTTATTTTATTTACTATCAGAATGAGACTTGGCATAAAATTATAAAAATCTGTTTGGTTGTCTCAACCACTCAAGACAAGTTAACCTTTTGGACCTCAGGATGAATCTAATCCATGGTCCCAGACGAGCAGTGATATGAATAAGTGCCTTGAAATCAGTGACACCACTTCATTTAATCCGTCTCAATGAGAATTCAATCAACACGGCTTCCACTAAGATCGCTATTTTAACTTGCTCAGCATGAATTTGGCGAGTGAAACCTTTTAGACAATCAATATCAATCAATCAATCAATCAATACAAATTCATTGTTATCACTTCAGAAAATGGACTAGAATAATGACAGTGTGCCTGACTCAAAGCCATGATTGCACAAACCACAAAGTTAAAACAAAAGATTTGATAAATTTTAACTGTTTTCGAAAATGCGTAATCCGACGAGGGCTTTGATTCGACTGTATCCTTAAACAGGTGAGGTTCACGCACAGAGTGGAAGAAAACTGATGTTAACTGAACAAAACGTCTACCAGAGCATGTCAATCAGTGGTCTCCGCTCCGTTCAGCTCCACCATGTGTATTGACCTTGCTTATTACAATTGAACTAGCCGAAGCTACAGTCACCTGTTTTTTTTAATTATCTGATGAAGTCGGCGATTGTAGACTGGACACAACTAGGCGCCACTTACACAGTGCTCTCGTTTGATAGACAATAGTGATAATGACGGGAGAGGGAGCAGTGGACGTAATCATGATGTTTACGGGCTTCGAGAAAAGACAATTGCCGTATTTCGCATTTGTTTTTGTATCGCTGAAGCTGTGGCTTCAAACTGGGTATATTTTGCCCTACTTGAATTGAATGAATAAATGAATTCTAAGTAAAATAAATACGGAAAAATTTTGATTTGGCCTATGTTACTCACTTCGAAAATCAAAGAACTCTATACTATAAGCAAACTACTTAACACTATACTACTGCCACAAATGAGAAACCGCACTTACAATGGTAGTGTTTGAATCAGTTTTACTTGAATGAGCAAGTGGAATTGATCTCCTCCCACCACACAAAACACTCAAAACAGCTGTTGAGCGCACTTGGTCGGTTTATCACAAACTTTCCCGCCGCATTTAAATAAAAGTTCTGTTCCCCAAAGTGTAGAAAACTGAGAAAGTTCCTTCCTCGTGAGGAAATCGATTGTTGTCTCTATCTTTAAAAAGGGCCCGCGCAGTGACTGCGCCAGTCATAGGGGTAAAAGCCTGATTGCGATAGCGGTAAAGCTGCAGGCACCTGTCATTCTCCGCCGATCGTACACTATGCGTGAGGATCAGACCAGCGAGGAGTAGGCTGGGTTTTGTGCCAGTCGTGTATGCATCGATCAAATCTTCACCCTCCGACAGCTGCTAGAGCACCGTCATGCCTACTGAAAACCAACAATCATTGTGTTCCTAGATATCGGCGCTGCCTTCGACTGTATCCATAGAACCGCACTATGGAATTGTCTTTTGAGGAACGGAATACCTGAGCAGTGTGTGTCGATACTCAAAGAGTTTTATCGTCATACCTCGGGTCGGATTAGGGCCTATGACCAGCATTGAACACACTTCACCGTCTCCAGTAAAGTTCGACAAGGCTGCCCTATATCCCCATTTCTTTTCAACTTTGTCATGAAGGATGTTCGAAAGAATGCTTTGTCCGGTCTAGCAAACGGTGGAGTTGAACTCCTCTCTTGCTGGATGACAAAACACAGGCAGTCCAAGAGGCTTTGAACCGCTTGGCGATCGAGGTATCCAGGTATGATATGTGCTTTGCACTTTCAAAGTGCAAAGTGCTGGTTCAAGACTGGCAGGAGCCTGTGCCTGCACTCACCCTCTGTGGTGATCAGCTAGAAGTAGTTGAAAACTTTAAGTAACTTGGGAGCTTGATCGCAGCTGTTGGTGGTGTTGGGGACGAGATCACATCACGAATAGCGAACGCTAGAGCAGCTTTCGCAAACCTGCGACATCTGTGGCGGTGCCATG
>UZAN01040615.1:59384-74052 GCA_900618425.1 Echinostoma caproni
AATGCGTCTTCTGCTGCGGACCCAGATGACTTACATTCAACTCTCGTCAAATTTGGTCCTGCTTCCCTAGCTGGGGCAATCATCTCCACTGTCAATGAATCTCTTAATTCTTCCACCATCCCCGACTGTTGGAGGGCGGTCACATTCATCCCAATCCACAAAGTATCCAAATCTTCTTTCCTCTCCGCTTAGAGATATGGCCCAGAATAGAAGTTAGTGCCACAAATGCTGTACGGTCTACCTGCTGAAATTCCGTGCTCCAAACAAAAGCGATACATTGACACAAAAGGTATCAAAATTGCACGGTAAACCAACAAAATAAATATTCTTCTCGTTTTTAAACCTAATTGTATATATATATATATATAGTAACTGCAATTGTTTCATATAAATATGATTATAAAGACGTGCAGGGGGATTGACGAAAATCATTTGTTCGCCTTCATTGTATGTTCTCATTTAGTTGGCATATTTCGTCATTTGAAACCAATTTTTTCCTCAAGGGTATTGTGAGGAAGCTTAGGACAGGAGGTTTACTCGGGCGCTGACAGTTGTGGGGGGCTGCGGTAAATCAGGTAATCTGAGATGCACCATATTGTCAATGATCAATATGTGGATGCGTGAGATGCTGTATATGATAACGGTGCGACCACTGTGAGTTGTGAGATGTATACGTTACATGTTAAACAAAATGCATCAGGTGTGTGGAGGTCATGCGGTTAAAAATCTATTTGAACATGTCGATTTACTCCATTTATGTCTTCTTTCCAGACTAAAATGCTGGCTCAAAGCTTAAGTAAGTTCGAAGAACACAAATGTAAGCTTCGGGAGGACAACGCTTTTAGATAGTTGGAATTGACGTACACTCAGAGAGATAAGCATTGCCACCGATATTCAAAAGGATATTTCCGAAGAAGTTACTTGGATGGATGACCCGTGATGTAGACATTGAGTGGCCATGTTAGCGATGGTCAACATGAATGGTTACGTACCAGAGATGCTTGGTACATATCCATAATATATATCATATTTAGTTGAAAAAATGCTAAACATCCTCCCAATACCAAGCCTCTCCCATTCAGATATTGTGCAGTTCATAACTCAAAGCCCCAAGGCTAAGAAAATCCTCAGTGAAATCCACTGGGTGCTCATAAATTTGGAGCTTTTCCTTCTGCAATGGTCTGTATTGAAAACTAACAGACGTCAATGATGTTTTCGCGTAGTGATTGAAACACACTTCTTATGAAAAACGAGATAGATGTCGTTTGTGTACGAAGTAGAAGGCTGCAGGTGATCACCAAGTACAATGAAAACTGGTCCTCGTAAAATGATTGCAAACTTAATATTTTTACACTGAAATGAATTCCACACCAAATCATCTCATCTATTATTTATTCATCAGATATGTACTATTCCACGAAGCTGGACGGAGTACGGTAAATCTTCAACTTAGAATGACGAATTCAAAGCATCCAAGCATTAGGAAAATCTGTAACCAGAAAAAGATGTCGATGCTTAATAAACACATATGAAGAGGCAAGACTATTTGCACTTTTGGCATGACGTTCATCGAGCAGGTCAGAAAATCGATCACTTTGGACGAATGTCGGTTAGTTATTGATCGTCCATCAAAGTAATTTATAGGTTACTAGATCAAGTATAAAAGGTACTGTGGTGATTGATTTAAACCCAGTTTTCTGCTCATTCCAATTTGTGTGCATCAAATTCTTTTCTGTTCTTCAGTGAGAAGATACGCTAACATCAAAAGCCCTCACATTATAAATCTGCTCATTTCTGCTTTGAATGGAATCAAGTTGAATAGTGTTAGCTAACAGTTTGTCACTGGGTAACACGTGACCACCAGGCGAATGTACCCAAACAAATAGAAGAATTCTGAACGGTTGAAATCGTTATTAAACTGCGAATGAATTCCCTTTATAATTATCGATTTTTTTGCTTTCTTGGATTAGTTAGGTATGTGTGAACCAAATGAAACGAAACCTGAAAAACTATGAACCTCTTGACAGCTGTTTCGACCTGGTTGGATCTCATCAGTGGTGCGAATCGGTCCATCCAACTTGGGATCGAACCTTGGACCTCACAACTAGAATGCAAACACAATACGCATTCGGACAATGGGAAGCTGATCAGACTGTATTTTTTTCATTTTCCGTCTGCCTGATATAGCACAAGCCATCTTTGCGAGCTTATTGCAGGCATTACGCCTCGATTATCTCCGCACTGGCTTCCCAGCCTTGCAATTGTCGGCTCACTTGCTCTATTCAGGTGGAATCAATCTGGAAGATTGAATCAAATCCTCCACTACTCTCAACTGCTTTATGCTCGAAAACGGAAGTTCAAGGTTCTTATATGAAACCGCGCCGACCAATGTTATTCACTTTTTTCTGAAGTACTAAGATTTTCCACCGTTGAAAAGTGAAATGCAATAGTGTACTATGTGCATACGTTTCTCCCCGACACAAAGTCGTATCACCTATTTTCAATGAATAATATCACATATAGACCAGATATGTGACTTAACCTGTTCAATTTTTAGCAAAATTCACCAAGTGTCCTCATAAAGCAATATAAATGTATTAGTCCAAAAAGGATCCTGTTTCCCCTTATTTTTAATCGCAAAAAATGTTTGCACAATTGTTTCAACTGGAAGAAAGTTCAAATAAGTGAAAGAAACAGTGAAGACGGGATACGGTTGTCCACATTGCTTTGTGACTGCTATATGTATTTTAAGTAATCTAATGTTAGAAAACACAGCATTTGAGAAACTAACGCCTATTTGCTTTGATCTCTCGAATAGCAAACTAGAGAACGATTCTCACTGCCTCCACGTCTCATTCGTTTCTCGTTAATCACAGTGCAGAGACTGCACCAAACATTGCAGCTCACTAATTGATCCCACGAACTCCCTCTCACTGGCGCGCGCATGCGAGCGTATGAAGACTATACGGTGTCAGGCAATTTGCGTTGCATTTGTAATCCGAAACTATAATTAGTTCAATTTGCTTCAATGATTTGGAAAAATCTTTGTGAACTTTCGCGTTTCTGCATAATGGAGCTTTTGCTTGATGTATGAACAAAATGAAATGCTACCTACCAGCATACACGCACATTTACAGGCGTAAGGCCAACAATACGGATGAGCTTGTCCTCCCCATGCAGAGTAAACAAATCAGGCGAGGAGAACTACCGGAATCTTGATTCACGGCTGGTGACATTCAGTCGACTGCACGCACACATACGTGTTCCTATCACTCATCCCCGAAAGTAGTTTTGTCTCGGTTTTCTCTCCGACGTACATAAACCGTGTGTTTGTGTGTAGGCAAGACGGGGGTGGGTGGGTGTGTATGGGGTGAGCAGTTAACAATGTGAACGCTACCGAATGAAATAACAACGTGAACCTATTATTGCATTGCATTGATAAGGGATGCGTTGTTTGGGTTGAAAAGCTGAACGAATCATAAAATATTGACCACAGCAGTTGATGATTAAACCACGGGCAGCCCGGTATTCCTCTTGTGGTATCTGATACGTACGCTGTGATGCCCTTGGACTAAGAGATTTCGTTCCTCACACCATTAATCATACTTACATTGGGATGCATATTTTATTTGTTACAGTTGACCACGTATGCTGAGATTCGTGTGTGCTTTTATTCTATATAATCGCAGACTACGGATTACAGTTGAACATTATTGAGTAGAAGCACAACACACGTGGATTTCTCTGCTCTTCGGATTGATGCATCTTTTGCCAAACTTAACCCATTTGGCTTTCCAAAAATGTGTTAACCCGCCTACGAATGAAAATAATTTAGACGAGGACAAATGCAATGAGCATTTTGTCTCGATTGATATCATTTTATATTTCTTACCGAAATGTACTAAAAGCACATAAAACATAGATGAATACTCAAATGGGCATACTTTTTGACAGGTCCCTCAATTCCACAAACCGTATACGGCTGATCTTGATCTCAAATGTTGTTTCACTTGGCCCGTGTTACTCATGTAATTTGAGGTGGTAGAAGAGTGGATTTTCTCAATGGTCCATGGGGGGGGGGGCTTAACGATTTCACAAACTGTTTTGCAGCATACAGGCGGGGATATAGTCCAGTTCTAATCCCCCTCCCCCCAGCGGTGGATAGGATGCAATATTTAGTCGGCTTAGATAGGTGAGCCCAAACACGTTGTTTATTCATCGTATCGGCATATGCACCGACCAGTTACAGTTATGCTACTCAAAAGGACGATTTCTAGGAAAAACTCATCGGTCGCCTTGGATGAGTCGTAGCTCCGAAATAGTTGTACTTGCAGGTGACTTCAGCGCGCAGGTTAGAAAACAATGAGTGCTACCCTAGGTGGCAGCTTTGCCATGTCCTTCCAACGAACAGATAACGGCGATCAACTTCTTCAGTTCTGTGCAGATCATCATATATTCCTATCAAACACCAACTTCTGACACAGCTCTGGGCGGATGGCAAAGTGGCGCTCCAGTTCAACTGGTACGCCAACTCAAATGGACCACATAGCAGTAAGCTAGGGTTTACGAGGCTTAGTGTAAAATCGCAGGTCCTATTGGACAACAAGCGTTGAGTATAACCGCGCATTAGATTCGGTGCAGTTCATTCACAGATTGACCTGCCGGCGACAAACCAGAAACGTCGATAAACTTATCATTGTCTATCTGTTTTTAGCAGTTCGTGCACGCTATGAGTCAGAGCTAGTACGTGAACCAGTTATGCTTCAAAGTGATGATGTGGATGAGCAGTGGGATCAGATTAGGCTAGCAATGCATTCCGCAGAGAATGGTGCTTGTCGGTCTGAGCGTAAAGCCATTCGAGGGCATTAGATATCTCTTGAGTCCATAGCTCCCATGAATATAAAAAGACAAATTTCGACCAATCAGAATAAAAACAGTGTTATGTGGCATCTGCAAAGTCAGCTCCCGGAGAGGCTCAGGAAGGACCGTGAGTACGAGTGGGCAACAATAGCTAGTGAAATGAAAGTTGCAATTGCATCAGGGAATGGTGAAAGACTGATCGGACTGACAGGTAATAGGGTAGCTCGGCGAACTCCAGCTAGTGGAACGGTCTGCGATAAGAAGGGCTATGCTATTCACAATAAGGATGGGCGACTTAATCCCTGGGCGGAATACTTCAGCGAACAGTTCAGCTTGCCTGGCGCTAGACGAGTTACTTCATCTGCAACGGAAGCTCCATGAGCAGTGACGTGTGATCCTCCAGCAGAAGCAGAAGTTTAGTCTTGCATTCAAGCTCTGAAGCGAGGAAAGGTAACAAGACCGGATGAGCTCCCTCCCACTCTTTTCATGATGAGGAGCTGATAACCTCGAAAGCTATATTACCACCGCTTTCCTCAACATTCCGACGTAAGAGCACTTTCCTTCATGTTGGAGCGAATCACTGATCACCCCCTTTTTAAGAAAGGATCTCACAATGATTGAGAAAACCACTGCGGGATCAGTTTTATCACCAAAGTACTGTCCCCGGTCATAATGCGACGCCTGACTTTTTTGAAAGATATCAAAATCCTTGAACAGAAACTCTGTACATAAACCTCGTGAATTATCTTTTCAACTTCGAAATACTTGGTCAGTTGAACGCCATACAGAAAATCATTTTGATTTTTGTCTATCAATGTGTTTTTTCCGTTCTTCTTTATCGTTCCCCGGTGGACTTTGCTGATTTACTCAAGAAAAACTTTAAAATTCTGCTACGAGATTTGTCGAGCATCAGTCATGTGTATTTTTTACCCGTTGATGATCTATCTACAAACTGTGTGAACTTCACTTGTTCGCATGTGAAACATTTGCACAGAAAATGCTCTCTGACCCCACTCACCCTTTACATGGCGATCTATCCAAATGTTACTGTGGTTCATTCGCTCGTTCTGCACATCAATTATTACCTTCTCGCATCAACCTCTAAAGAAATTCCCGTTCTCTATCTCTCCAGAAGCCATATAAACCGATAGAGCGTTTCTTCTACATTTCTCAACAACTTTAGGTTAAATTTTTTACTCATATTACTTCCTTGTTTTGATGAGATGTGTAATTTTTTTACTGAAATGGGGTCATCCGCACACACACAAAAGTCTATACAAATACAAATACGATGCAATACAATACACAGAATCCCAAATCCGTTTCGATGAGTGCTTTGTATCAGCATACCACACTCGGGGGTTGGAGGGGGTATAGATCCGATCGCATTCACCGACACTGTTCTAACGCGGCTGGCATTCCGCTCAAATTTATCACAGAATGGAACAAAGCATCATTTTTATGTGACCTGTACATAGGCAAAACTAGGCAGAAACGGTTCTCCATGTGAGCCAACATTCCCATCGATTCGGATTATCATAGATGCACGGTGACAAAACTAGATGAAACAATACCACTACAAACAGTGTTGTACTAATTGCGACATCAAGATGGTGGACAATGTAATTATAATTGAATAACCTACTCTGACAATAAAACGGCAATAGCGCCTATATATATACATATATATATATATATATATATATATATGTGTGTGTGTGTTTGTGTGTGAGTATGCGGTTTAACAGCTTTCACTACCAAACCCGTTCGTTTCGCCAAACCACATTACTACATTACAACAAAGGCCAGTAAAAGAGTTTTGTGAGTGGAACAATATTTGTGTGATCTAAATCTTTATTGTTGCTTAGCAATGTGATGAATAACGTCTGGTAACCGACATCGTAATTATTCTGCAAAGTGTAAATGTTAACCAGACAGAGAGTTTTAGCAATAATACCGTCTAAACATTGCTCATCCCAATTGTCACTGTGTCGCACAGAAATTATCTGAATTTAATCGCGAGAACGAGATAGTTCTGCTGTCAAACGCGAATTTGGTGCTAACATTTGTCCGTAAGTTTTTAAATAATTCTACTTTGATCGATGGGAGTTTGAAAATTATCATGATTTTTTGAATGAATGTTGAAATTTATTACTCTTCTTGAATGCTCTGAATGGCACACTGTCATTCAGCGTCTCCAAAAAAGACTCCTGTAAGTTGGAATCGGTACAGGACGCCAATTGTTGGAGCCTAACAATCTGATGTCCATTTGAAGATTAATGAAGAATGTTACGGGAGAAATTGTAGACAATGCTGCTACGCTTTCATCAATCCATAGTGTCCGTGACCTTACAGTGTTGAAATATTAGTTGTTATCTAACACGGGCCGAATCAGTCAATTATACAATCCTTTCCTGTTTAACGGGATCAAGCTAGGTTTCAACGTACCGGATTGCATTGTGTTGCATAATATATGCAAGTGTCACTGTTCGCATAGTTTGTTAAAACAAATTCACATTTCTACCGCCCCATTAGGTACATAACACGCTAAGCTACTCCATTCCCGGAGATTACCGAAAACATCTCCAAGGGCAGATTTAGTTCATTTCATACCCTTTATTTCTGTTCCTGAGAGTGATGCTCTCTAGGACACATGCGAATTCTTTTAAAAGTTAGTAAGTGATGGCAAGTGACAAAATTCAAAACATCTTGATGACTGTGTATATCAGAGTGGTAATTTAGTGGGCCAAGAGAGTGGTCAGGGTCGGCAAAAATCTTGTTCATGAAATAAACGAATGGAAGTAGGTATATGACATTGTGAATACTCAAATTCGTCCTCGCCCACATTAATTGATGAAAATTTATCAATATGCGCTAAACTGTGGTGTAGAACAATGAAATGCTGAACGGTTAGGCTGGAAAAATATTTGAGAACAAAAAAATGAGAAAAACAAATTGAATATCACCCGACAAAACCGCCGTTCGTTGGTACTGTCGTGAATGTGAGCTGATGCATGAAGACTGTTGACTGCAGGGACTATAAACTACTGAACGGTGATCCTCTGCATAAATGATTGTAATTACACACTATAAAGTTTTTAAAGTGTGCTTGGATTACAATTCCCATCACATCTGAACAAAAAGAACTGATTTCGAGATAGATAATCAATAAGTGAACTTAGATTGCGAAAAACGAAATGGATTGGAACAAAGACAAACTACTGTATACACTCCCAAACATGTTTGGGAGAAAAAAATAAATATCACCATATAGATGTGTCGAAAACACGTATGGAGACCGATAAGCTACTTGAAGCACTCCAGAGTGTTGAACTGAAAGATTTGGATAAAAATAGTCATGGTTTGCGATCGCTTGGTGAATTAGTTCAAGAAATTTGGCCGACGAGTTTTAAACCTCCACACGATTTATTGTTTGTCAAGCATCCACATAGAAACGGGGTCAGGTATTGAGTAACACTCAATGAAAATATGTTGGAGTAACTAAACAAGACAGTCCAAAGACACTGTGGTTACGGTAGGAATGACAGTTATCACCCCCAAGGCTCATATGTTGGCTTGTAGGTAAACATAAATGCTCACTGGGATTGCTCAAAAACTACCGTAAACCGTTGTGCATGGTCCTTGTCGTTAACTTTTTGTGCAGTGGATTTCGGATCATAGGACGGAAAAGCATGGAAATTTGAAAGCAGTAAATGTTTTACGAGTTGTTCTGTTTGTAATCGGCTCACAACAGCATGGAATTTGGTGGCAGTTGGGACCAATTAAAGTGATTGTCCAGCTGGGATAGATGAGGTAGCATCAAATGGGAGGAAAATCATAATGTTCCAAATGGGGAATAACAAAATAATCGATAACCGAAACACATTGGAATTTCGGAACTGCATAATATAGCAAATTTTGCCTCAAGTGCAGGGCGAAATAGCAACCCATCAGTGTGGAACTAGTGTGCCACTGAGAGCTTCAAAATCACGACCCTGCAGCAAACAATTTTTCTCTCCTGTCAAAGAAAAAGCCTGTCACACTGCTAAAAGTACTTGGTGTGACCAATACTCTAACGTTTATGAAATAATGATGCATCTGATCACTTCATTTCTGTATCAGTATTTTTTTAATTTTTAATTTTAATTTATTTTATTGAGCATCCAAATATAGAATTATCAAAAAGGGAAATGCGGCCAGTCAAAGGGTTGCCTTGCAATACACATAATGGAGAAAGACAGGCGGTTTGTGGTGGGAACACATCCTCCGAGGTGATAATTGGTGAATTTACCACCGAGCCACCACTGCCCGAATAAGTCCTCGGTAGCTTAAACTTCATGAGACTTATGTACACATTGCGTATTTCACCGCATGAAAAGCAGTGTGAGAAAAACTATTCAGTCTTTGGACTCATTAGAACTTGCTACCGACAATAGCAGCTTACAAGTAATAAAGACCATGTTTGTGGAAATACGGGTGTATATAAACCATACAAAAGGAGATAATGAAATTCACAAATAAACTATTCCGAGAGCTTCGATGAGAATAAAAACGAGTTATGAGTAGGTTTGCGAGGAAGCGAATTCCAATGTGATCGGATCGAAAATAGAATCTATAGGCACACTGCACGGATACATTTCGTCAAACCGTTGAGAGAGAGTGAATGGCTATAGAAACTGGGCCTTTGGTGCTGAAAACACAAGATCTGGATGATAAATGATCTCCCTGTTTGGTATGAAGTAACCTTTGCGGGAGATTAACGCACATCGGTTACGTCAAAAGACTGAACAGGAAAAGTAAATGAATGGGTATAGCCACCAAGGATAACACGCAATTGGCATGTAACAGTGGGGCGGTAAAAGGTAAACGTGAGACAAATTTATGACTCAGGATCATCAGAAAGAGACTACAGACATTCGGCATCCCGACTCTAGAGGAATTCTAGTGCAGAGACTGCCCAATCGTTCACATGATTTGGTCATCGAATGATACTAGTTTATTCCAACATTTTTTCGACACTGACCGAATGGTGATGCCCATGCATGAGAAGACAACAGTCAGTTTGGTCAGACAAGAAGTAACTACTAGGAGCGAAATACATAACTTCGCGCTTGCACACGTAACTCACTTCGATCCATGCTGAGGAGTGAGAAACTGGAATCAACAAAGCGGACAAATGATCAAAAGATTCACTGGCGGTTTTGACACGAATTCAGTATACCCAATAGTAATAGCGACGTTTGTTGCCGAGCAGAAATGCCCAAAGATTTAAATAACCCAGATACTGTATCGGTGTAATTATGCGTGGATGTCAGTTATCGATCCTTCTGAACAAAAAATATGCAAGCACGATATTTCACTAATGTTGTCTCGTGCTGGAGGGTGTTAAAGCCGCAGGTAATACGATCATCATCCTCCGGTCACAGCGTCCGGAGTATTTCATTCAGGAACTGCAACTGTAATTATAAACCGAAAACAGGTTATTGAAATATCTCAATACAAGGGAAAGATGTGAATTTTAGGAACAGTTCGTGCACAGCATGAGACGCTTCAACACAAACTCTAATCTACCATATACTTGTTCCGTTTGCACTCATGATGGTTTTCAACCAATGAGAGTTTTTGGAGAAGTTCGTTGCATGTCAAACAGATAATGAGTAAACTAAAAATCGGCCAAGCACTGGGCAGCTGCATCAAACTCGTTTAGACTCGTCAGCAGTGTGAATCCTTCCACCAAACTAGGTTTCGAACCCGGAATCTAACGGAAAAAAAGTGAGCATGTTTACCGGATGATCACAGAGGGCTGATCAGCTTGTTTTGCGTTGTCTAATCCCGACGTATCACCTGCATTCCTTGTGAGCTATTGTAAACATCAACCCATGCTCATTTCAGCACTGGCTCTCAGGTTTATAACTTGGTTGAAAAAATTACAGACCTGAATTTGCTAGCAGCTTGGTAGTCGCCAGCTATTATTCAGAATGAGATCAATTTTTCAATGCAGTTAACACTAATCGATGATGTTCGAATGTCATGTTTGACCTATCATTTTTCTCCTCTATATTTTACTTCAGTTTTGTAAATCATTCATTGTCCATCCCACTCTAAACTTTTCGATCCGTCTGCGAATTCAAACACTATGGGCTAGGGTATGTTATATCTCGTATAGACAAAATGTAAAACTATCTGATCAGCTGCCCGTTGATTAAGTGGGTCACATGCTCGCGTTCCACTCATGAGATCTCGAGTTTTTTCCTCGGTGGAGCGGTGGATTTATATTGCTAATCAGAACCAAACAGAGCGGAGCAGCTGCACAGTTGTTTCCCAGATTTTTAGTTCACCCTTTGCCTACTCAGTGCATGAAGAAATTCACCGTATAATTGAAATAAATCATTTACTATTCCCTTGAAAATTCGATTTTATTGGTAGTGGAGTAAAATAAACAGATATATATTTTCTTCCCTACAATTTGTGTTCATTATTTATATACGACTGTACATTGGTTCGTAGGAAAACTTGAACTGATTTGAAGTCCCAGTTTCATTCTGAGTTTCTGTATCACCAATTTGTTTTACTCGAGCGCCTCAAATTTGCCACGAAGCACATGGTCGCACGCTCTTCTCATCCATCAGTTATCATAGTTTACCGATAGTCACGCAAATATGCGGATGTACGATTTCGCGGGTTCAAATTAACCACTAAAATTGACGACAACACATTTTCAGTTTGTGCTACATGCGACAGATTTTAGTGGAGCGAAGTGAGTGCCTGAAAGTAGTAAGCACCACTTTTCAAAATTTTCAAAGTTTTGCAAATACTACGACCACAACCATGACCAAGATGACAGAGACGACAACAATAACGCCGACGACCAACACCACCACCAAGAACAAAAACAACAGTCTATTTGATGAACTGTTGAAAAATAATTCAACTGGCCTTATTAGCCAGGAATACGGAAACTATACGAATAGGTGAAATCCGCAGATTCTATCTGTCTGGAAACTTTGCCATGTTTTCTCTCCCGCAACTCGTCACTGGGATAATGCGATGGTTGTTTTTCGTGTTACGATTTAATTGTTGCAAATGTTTTGCAAAGATCATCAGAGCTGCTTTGCCTTTCTCTCGAACAAATCGTTTGGATTTGTGTTCAAAAATAGCCAAGGAAGCCCCCAAGCGTTCTGAATTCACAATGTGAATTGGATACACGAAAAGCCCAAGCTCACCAACTTAATTTTCATATCAATTCCGCTAGGTCTGCATTTAGTGCCTAATTTTTGTAGTACACATACTTTTATAACAGCATCAATTTAACATAAGCAGTTTGCATTAAACAATCGATAAATATAGGTGAGATGGAATGTTTTTCGTTTTCAAACGGAGAATTATAGCTTGTCCGACATTCATTCCCACAGGCGAGACAGTAGATCGAGTTTCCGAGCCTGAGACCTGGTAATATGTGCCACGACACTTTACTGAATCAGTCTGTGAGTCAGTCTGTCTTTTAACAAAACAGAAGAACGAAAATTAATTATTCTATAGAAGGGTCCAGCACACCGATTTGAAAATTCAAATTCCATTATTTTTTCCTTTTTAAATGAAAATACTACAGTGATTACCAACCAATTAGGGTTGTAAGCCGGAAAATAATGTTTCCCTACCCTTATCAAACGGGTTAGTTACAAAGGTAATGAAAGGATAGAAATACATCCACGTTGTACAAATCGATGCAAATGATAACTTTGAATAGCCATCCTCTGACATGATTGTTATTTGTAGTGCAAAGGATAATGCGATGAATTAGAATCATCCTCATCCTGTAAACATTCCCCACTGGATTGCAAAAACAATAAACTTCATAAGCTGCACGAATAGCATGTCGTGAAAAAAAGTGAAATCATCGACCCGCGGGGCAAACTTTAAAAAAAAGCAAACCAAAAACCCAAAAATCTTCCTAGGTACTCAAACATAGACCAGTTCAGGAAAAAAATCTATAAGATTTTGAACTGCCATTCAACAATGATCAGCACCTTCAAAAATCTATAAGCCCGGGTAAGAGCAATCTAAGCAGGACGAAACGTTCTAAGCATCGTGTCATACCATAGTTGTGTGTAGCCTTGAGTTCACGGTTGTACTTAATTCCTCACCGTACAATAGTCTTGGATACATTTGTCATTATCCGGGATGCACACTATTTCCAATGTTATTTCACCCGTTTGCTTGTCAGTTACGCCAATAAGAACTGTAGGAAATTAATAAAGTCGTCTAATGGAATCGTTCGCATATTCACATGAGAACAGATTAGATAGCGGACTACAAGTTGATGCATGTTGGTAAAAATCTGAACTTCAGTGTTGACAGAATATCTATTAGTGACTTCGTCGTTGCAGGCCTTGCCACATAGAAGTAGATTGATTACTTACGTCAAAATGCTCGTTTTTTTCTTGTCTTAGGGCTGGTGATCGTTATCCTGTGGTCTCGTTGCATCGTTCGAAGAAAAGATAATCTGGTTAGGGTATCCGTGATCATTCCGAGAGGTTTTCGGAAAATGTTAGTTTGAATTGTGCTTAGTCATCTCGGAAGAGATCAGTTCTCGTAGTTCCCCGGATGTCGCGGGGACTGATTGGATCACAGTGAATCACACTGAACAATTGGATACGGTTGAATGAAAATCTATTTTGTAATTAGAATTCCAAAGAAATCATTTAAAGAGAAGAAAAAACGTTAATTTGGACAAACGTTCAAGGAAGTCAGCGGTGTAGAAAACTCTGTCCCCAGATCCAGTGGCCTCAGCTAGACGAGCCCTCACATACTTTTTTCTTATATACGCTCTAAGGTACGGTGCGGTTGATAAGTCAGCTTGGACAGATTATAAATCGGATTCAGTTAGCCGTCCGGGATGGGCAAACTTCAACTTAGATGCCTTCCTTCTACACAAACCATATGCTCAGAACAATACGTTTACGGGTGCATTAAAAAGGGTCGAGATACACGTAAATATTTTGGAAACAACCTTGTCATTGGGGGTGGGTGTCTAGGGGTGCGGCCAGTCACCCTTGCTTTGCACCTCACGAAATGCTGCTATACGATCAATTGTCTTAAATAGCCTCTGCTGAGGAAGCCCTACTCACTGCCTTCTTCTGACGGAGGTGCTTTTGCAAGTGAGAGGTCGCAACGCCGAAGTCCGGGGCTTTCACGGGTATGATGGACCACTGGGGGGTGTACCTAGAGGAGTCGGCCGAAAACCCTGATTCCAAACCAACCAAGAGGTGGCGTACGAACCACACACTTTCTGGTCGTGACAGGGTCACAGGCTCGATTGGGCATTGAGGTGTATTGGCATCTTGGGTGTCTGNTCTGACCCCGTCCGAAGGGCGTATAATCCGCCGAAATGGTTACCGGCCCCAAGTGGATTGCGGTTTTCACAGACCGACCCGCTGCCTTGCACTGCAGTCTTTGGCTAGCCAAAGGCTCTGGTTGTGAATTCCTCAAGAAAATTCACATTCCTTGGCCTGCGCACCCTTGAAATCATGGAACGTTTTGCTTTTTTAGAAATATTATTGTACCATGATTTGTTTGTCACAGTCTGGCGTCAGACGTGTGTAAAATATATATATATATATATATAAATATGATACACAGAATCAGTCAACCCTATTTCTTACTGCTGGCGGCCGTGACATGTACTCCGTGTTGAGAAACCTGGCGTTCCCGGAGGCTCCAGCCAAACTACCATACGAGTCTCTGAAATCGCTGCTACTCAACCACCTGCTGCCCACTGAATTCCAAGCACATGAAACGGCCAAATTCA
>UZAN01040616.1:0-24756 GCA_900618425.1 Echinostoma caproni
ATACGACTCACCGGAAATTGTGCCACTTGTGATCTCGGAACAGAGGGCAAAAAAACCAAATGGGGTCTTTACATGAATCATGGGAATGGCGTTGAGAAGTGAAAATAATGTCACTACAGTTCGTGTCACTACGGAGACGACTTCCAGATCCTCTACAACACGTACACCAGGCATCTATTGGAATACGCTAGCCGAATTGGTCACTGAACAGCCCAATGGAGAGTGATACAGCTCGCGCATGGACTGTTATCCACCCCTTTCTCTATACGTCTTTCCTTCCTGAATCCTCTTACCCTCTTAAAGCTCTTCGGATAGAAAGTGACATCTTCCAACTGTACCATCTCTTCAAGTTTGACAGAGTGGACGACTTCTTGGGCATAGTATGTAACTCTTCAAAATGCGCGCCCGTACAGCAGTCTGACGGTGCTTCCACCTACACGAACATTCCTTTTTGGAATAGTCTCCCCAAGAAGGTCCACTTTCAAACTTAGATTAGGTCTCATGTCGGTCTGATCCCTGAAAGGCAACCATTTCTGTGACCCCTATGTGCTAGTAATGTTTTGTAAGATTTTCCTGAATTTCACGATATCTCGCACTGCATGTAAATACTGAACTTCTCCTATTTATATCGCCTTTCGGCCAACCCTCTTGGATAGATGGGTCGTAGATACACTCCCATTATCCAAAGACCGCTGCAGTGCAGCCTCGAACGGACTCGGTGAATCGGGACACAGGAGCAGAAAATTCGGAAACCATCAAGACCTGGGACCATTGGTCTTAGTCTCGCACCCGTGTAATACTTCGAGACATTTGGCAAAATCATGTTTTGCAGTGTCTGTAAAAGGACTGAACGCATGGGTGTTTCTTACAGACACTGGTTTATCCAATGTTCAAATTGATCTTTATTTGCCCAATTTTCAATTCAAATAGTGGAACATACCTTTGCAATTTGCTGAATATTTTACTCTTTGGCCTGTATCCGTTCCCCTGGCAGACATCTGATGCCTCACTGGAGTTCCCACTACGGTTCTATTTCGTCTGTTCGCCGAGCTTGGCAATTTGTTTGCAAACGTTTCATCGCCAGCTAGTGTGACATCATCAGTGCTTGCGAAGTGGCCTTCCAGTTTCGCCAAGTATTCCTTGTTCGTTACATTTCTGATGTTGAAGTGAAGTCCATTAATGAGGATTCGTTTTTCATCCTGTGTGATCACGCGATTGGAGAAATTTCGGACCCAATTTTCATTTTCTTCGATTAGCTCGTTATCATCCAACTTGAGAATGCTAGTTTTCTTTTTCTTTTGACATTTTTGACACGTCGACTTACTGCATCCTCCAGCTGTTCCATCTGTCGTTCGCTCAGTATAGTTCGACAGTTCTGCTGTTCTTCTTGCATAACCTCCTTGTACTTGGTAAGACGTCTGTGAGCGTCCGAGATCATCGTGCGCACCGAATTGTCTTGAGATCGGTGGTCTGATACACACTCCGTGGAAGTAAATTGCGCCGTAGGCATTCGTGAAGGAAAAATAGCTGCTCGTGAGTGGAGACTTCTCGACACGCGAAAGCCTCCCATCGGCGAGCTGCCTTTGCTGTTGTACGCTCGAAAACAAGCACTGATGATGTCCCCTCGGCTGGTGATGAAACGATTGCAAACAAATTGCCAATCTCGGCAAACAGGTGAAATAGAATTCAGTTCACCCGAGCTACGAGAACCGATTTTCAATACTTTTCCACTATGGTGTTCAGTCACTGTGACTACTGACAGATGCAATCAATTCCAATCTGCGTGCTTTCGTGATTTTACACGGCTGCTTGGTTGCGGACATATCCGCAACACACAACTTAGTTTAACAATTCCACCGAAAGCTCATAGCCTCACTTGCACTTATGAAGATACTGTTGGACAGAATATCTCCTACTCACCCTCCTGAGCATTTACTCTACCATCAAAAGAACAGCTCGGCTTATAGAACTACCTCTTTCGTCTATCAGGTGATTTGCTGCAACCACCCCCCGCCTCCACCTTATCCATTGACATTTGCCGATCGATTGCGAGAACAGTGAGTGTACACATGTAGCCATGTTTCCATTCATTGCGACGCTACGCAGCGTCCGCTCCAAGCACCATACAGAGTAACCTCTTTTTAAGGCAATGTTTGTGTTTTGAATCGCAAGGGAACGTAAGTTTTGGTAAGCACCGATTGCTTAAAACCCGCATAACTCGACTCCAATTGGTTTGCCCGCCACACAACCTCTTGATTTTGTTCCCTCACATGTTATCCCAGAACATCCCCCGAAAAATCCATCACGTACATCCAATATCCCACATTCTACACACGCATTCGCATCTTGGGGCATTCCATGTACAACACATGCAGTCACAAAAGTGCGCTTTCATGCTAACTTTCTGGAACTTTTCACTTTTGAGCTTACACTATCGAGTATTTAGTACACATCTCACTCTGAAAAGCAGGTAGTGCAGTGCATTACTTCACCATACAAGTTTACATGCCGTTACTGTACAGCTTGATCTAATAAACAAAATAAGTTATAACACAATACAAAATGGGTCTAAGATTACGCAAATGTTCTCGGTGTTGCTGATGCATTAGGGGAATACATTATCAGTTATCGTCAAGCAGTCCGCTGACTGTTACCGATCAACCGGAGTCACACTTCCGAGAATCAGGATATCTCAATCGGTTGAATGGTGTTCCTGAGATTCTGTCCCGTGAAACTGTCACTGTCTTAGTATTATTCATATATGCAACATATTTTTCACTACACTCTTTCTCATGGTATGGTCTCAACCTACAACCGTGGCGGCCCAGGTGGCATAGAACGAAATTGAAGTTTCACATTATCCCAAATTTGGTGTTCCTCCCGTGTAACACCATCATTTCAACTTCCTGGAGTTCTCTCCACGTAAGAAACCCACCTGAGATTGCCCTCTGCTGAACAGCAGACTTCGTAGCTCCAAGCATTCAGAATGTGTGCACTCATGAGATCGCTTCAGTTTGCACGAAACATTTACTTTTAAACTAAAATTTAGTCTCTGGTTGGCTAACTGTTTGACTTAGCTTTGGAATTAATATGCTTTTAAATTGCCAGTTGCAACATACAAAAAGAGAAAAACGATTGACAACGGAATTAAATTTTTCAAGCTGAAAAACTCCCATAATCGCAGCTATTAGATGTAACACAACATCGAGAGACATGGTTTCGAATAGATCAGGTGGACTGGAGCAAAGCCATGGCAGGTTAATCATACATTTGGTCTGCTTCAAATTTCAAGGAAGAAATCGACACAGATCGAGATTTGAAAGAAGGAAAGGGTGGAGAGGGGGACAAAGCAGGGCAGAAAATGTACGATAAAACAGTTCAGAATTCAAATGCTAGCAAGACTGAAAGACATCACGCATTCCTTATAGTATAAACATACGTAGACCGAGATGCGCGCGCGTGCAAATAAAACAAAAACATAAAGCGCACCAATAATCGATATCTACGACATTCATTAGATAAAAAGATAGCTTGGAAAAAGAAATAGCTGGTAGATAAGAAAACCAGTGGAAAGTAAGTTTATCCAATGGGCGCAGGCTCGTGAACGATTGCCTGAATCGCCAATTTGAGACTGACAACGGTCCGGTATAATTTGCTGCCGCTCTATGAATAGTTTTTTTCCTACGAGCGGAGTTGGAGTGGGATGTGAAGAATAGAATCGTGGATGCCGATTTGGTCTGGACGCGGTTATAGCTGTGACACGTGTACCATTGGAACTTCTAGCTTGGTACGTGGATAAATCATTCATGGCAGGGTCAGGTGATGATTCAAAGATGATCGGAGGACACTCGGATGGCTGTGATGAACAAGAAGAGATTACGAATGGTGAAGACCAAGGATGTAAGTCGTATTTCCCAAAATGGAAAGAAACGTGAAGAAAGGATTAGGTTACAGACATATAGAAATCACGTTTGGGTTTCCAGTCCTTATTAAAGATCAACAATAATTTCCTTTTGGTGACAAAAAACAGAATTATTTGGTTACAGTGAACTACTAAATCACCGTTTATAGAAACTGTCAATTCTCCTTAACTCTGGTCCACCAGGCTTTTCTTCTAGGGTAGGAACGGCACTCAGTGACGGCGAACGAAGACGAAAACTCAGTGCGTTATTATTCTTCAGATAGTTATGCTTTCTATGATATGGATTCAACCATCCACAATTTCACATTCGGACCGAGGAAAAACGGAAGCACACATGGTTCTAGGTACTCACGTAATATAATATGCAAGAGAAATGACATTATGAGAGACCTTCATAGTCGAACAGTGGATTCAGACTCATAGTTCAACATGCTACCGATGAACATTGAAGTATTATACTCGGCTAAACTTTCTAGAAAAACAATCATCTCTTAAAAATTCTAGGAATACATTCTGCTCCATACACACCATGCCCCTACAAACTGCAATTAGTTGCATGTGGATGACCGTTTAAGAATCAGTTAACCGCAAAACTACGCCCGACGTCACAGAAGACAGAAAACTGGTACAATGTATATGAGTGCCCAAGATTGCCAGGTGAACACCATTTGGTTCGAGGCTTGAACTATGACACCGACATCCAACTTTGGAGACAGGCAAGTGAGTAAGCGTCCTGATCAATACCACGTCTATTCTTCTGAGGCATCAGATAGTTCGCCGCTCCAAGCCCCACGGATTCTCTAACCGGTGGCTATAACCCAATGGTAGATATTTCTGATTATCGGACTCATCGGTTCATCAAGCTGAGGTTAGAGATACAAAAATGGGCTTTTGTCGTTAAATACAATAGAGAGCAACTGACCGGCCGTGTTTTAGTCAATGGCTTATTTATACTAAACACTACATTTACGGAATCGCAAATCAAGGGAATACTCCTTACTAATTAGTGATCCAAGTTAGCACAAATGAAAACGCTGTCAAACAATATTTGAAGAAAAAAATACGGTTACTATTTCATACATAATGTGTTTGCAACAAGAAACTCACCGAAGCCATTGATTTCGGAAGCAGTTAAAATATAATAGCAGAAATAAAAGTTACGCAAAACTGTGTGAAAACGACAGAATGTCTCCAATGGTCTGCTCAAATTTCGATTTTTAATGTAGTTCCGTAGCTATGACGTGTTCATTTTAAGGCTATCTGCACGAGAAACGAAATGTACTAAAATGGAACTCCGTTAAATGTTTCGCATTTGACTCACAGTTATTTGTGAGTAGTGGTTTGGGATAATTGGTATTGATCTGAACTGTCTATCCTTCGGATTTCACCTTTACGTACTGCAGATCAGCTCTTTTAGGAGTGAGAGTCCAGTCTAGTCCTTTAGTTGGATTAGTAAGGTAAGCGTTTGTGGTTTGATTTCATTGTGAATATGTGTCCTACAACCGTTTACTATGACACAACCTACTTGACCACCAGGCAGCTGATCAGACCGCTTTTCATTTAGCCTATAAACGATACAGCATAACCCGTCGTTACAAGGTTGTTACGGGTACAACACCTCGCTCACCTCACTTCTAGTTTTCGTTCAGTTGGAAATATTTCGATTAATTGGTACCATGGAAAACTCAACCGAATCACGGATAATCAAACTGATCGAAAATTGAACAGGTTGGCAGTTTCGACAACGATATGTTTATCAAAAAGTGATGATAATCACAGTTCTCGTAGACTAAAAACAGCACCTTTTAAATAAATCCTGGATAACATGAAAATAATTTTAAAGTGCACAAAGAAGTTTTCTGTCGTTTTTACTTCAGTCAAGTGTATGATAAGTCACACCGAAAGTACGACCATACATTGCACACCCATCTAGTCTTGAGCAACAAGCAAACTCAGTACACAGCCTCGGCAATACACCTTTCTATCATTATACATGTATCAAAATCACTATCTTTTCTGTTTGTTTGACCTCAGTGCATTGAGAAATACGGATAGTCGAGTGGCGGTAAACCAACGACGTAAATATACTCCACTGTTCTTTCGGAATAGAAAAAGAGTAATCCTATCTTAGCCACAACTGGTTCCGGGAAGAACTTAATGGAGTCTATGTTACATCATAAAAACATTACAGCGGTGATAGTGAAAAGAATATAGAACAACTATTGTCAGCTTGACGGTACATGAGTTTCGAGAAAACATTCTGCACGCGCCCATTGTACTATCACTATATATGCACGGGGATTTCATTCCCAATCTTTATCGATTCTTATCTTCCTTAGCAGCGTAAAAGATAGATGTCGTACATTTCATTCCCCCATCTGGAACAGCGAACAATAGGGATATTTGAACACTCATACAAACTCTCACTCATAATAAACCCGGACCAGTTACCACTACATATTTTGTCCAAAATGTGTGTTACAGGTTTGGAGCAAACAGATTATGTGAGATAAATGGGTCACCGATCTGGCAATTTCATGACATATGACAGATGGTGTTTCATCGGATGGCCAGTCGGGCTTAATCAAACTCACTCACATCGCACAGTAGGCGACAATCGGGACAGACCAAACTACCGTGGATCGTGTAGCCTTGAGCAACCAGGCAAGCTTTCACAGAAACCAGGCGTCCGGGGATGGTGCAAGGAATAGCTAATCCACCTTCCAGTTCAATCACCAGACCACCTTCGAGACGGGAGCACCGGAACTGGAATGAGAAAATGAATCATGTGAAATACAATAAGCACTATGTTGGGATCTCATCCGGACGACAAGATAACAAACACTTGATTCGGTTCTGGTTTGGAGCACTGAGTGCTCCATGGTGGTTAAATGAACCGGGATAAACATCTCACCACCACGATCAACACGATCCTCATAATCAGCACAAACTCGTNGTCCATAGCCAGTCTCACTAGCCCTCCCCCTACGAGAATAGGGCAGCAAGCAAGGCTGATGAGATTATATGAATTACTGGGATGTGCAGTCTATTTCTGTCTTTACTGACCATCAGAACGATTCACGGTGATTGACAAAAGGAAATGAAGAAAATTCCATCATAAGATGTGGCCAGATGTTGAGTTTCCACGCGATTCAGTTGGAATGCATAAAAGAACCTTCAGGTGATTTTGATATTTCGGAAAGAAGGGAGACCAAAATTATCTGCTCATTGGAGAACAAGATGAATCAAAAATTTCACGGAACAAGAAAAAGACCGACTGACATCTTCCGAATAAAAAGGATAGCATATTATTTGCATTTTCAGAAAAAATGCTTTAGAAACAATATGCGATAGTAAACGGATGACACAGTATAGACAGTAGCTTAAAGCAATCGGAAAATTTTGGTTTTATTCAAGGAAAAGAGAGGAATGGTAACTGGTACATCAGACATGCTTTCAAACGATGGATAGTGAACGGAGCATTCAGATATCGAGGTGTATTTATACGGCAGTAAACAAAAAACTTTTGAGGATGTCATCTAAACTACTGATTCAAAACATTCTTGTGTTCATGACATCAATTTGAAAAACTAAATTTCCGGAGGAGGATGATTGACATCACGATTGACATCACACATTCAACTCAATACTTTCAAGTTAAATGAAAATCCTAACGGAGCGAGAAAATTCTAAGAAGATCAAAAAACAAAAGAAGACGAAAACTGCAATTTATCCACCGAATGGGACAAAATCGTCTCAAGGGGAACAGTTAGGAAAAAATAGACGGTCTTTTGCGAGAAATCGTAGCCAGACGGAACAAATGTGTAACTCTAGAAATGGTATTAAACCCGGGAGGATTGCATCCAAACTGCAACACTCGGTAAAATATTAAAAGGCCTTATTCAATCTTATCTATTGTCGTACTGGTGTGAGATCAAACTTCGGAACCAATATGAGTAGTATAGTGTTTATGTTATACAGCAACAAAGGGGTACAGTTCTGATTTGAGGCCTTACGAACTCCGCGAACATTGTCTGCCGAAGGTTGCTCACATGCACAAACAATCGCAAGGCTTTTGAATGCTGTAAAAATTTATTAAGACACCAGGTCAACCCACGTTTCAGAAGTTACACATTTGCATAAGTGGTCTTTACACACTTCAGAACAATTCTATGACCCCAGTCAAACTGATCGCGTTACTTTTGAGTGAGGTATCAATCAGAGGCCTAATCATCGTTCACGATCAACACATCTCGCTATAATGTGCGCTTGCGCTCGTTTCCGGCTTCTCTAACGCGCTTCCACAGGACGTATTGCATGCAAGTTACATTTATTCCATCATTTTTTACTGAGGTACTCTAACCAAGGTGAATACCGGTTCACAAACACGAATCAGTAGAATGATGCAAATTGCACCAAGATCAAAGTGGAGGTATTTCGTGAAAGTATATGTTAAGGATTACTTTTAATTGTAGTAAAATCACCATTTCAAGGAGTTTTAGAGAAATCACCATTTTGTGGTAAAATGTAATGTAACTGAAAGTGAACATCAGGTTGCTAAGACTTTGGATTGTGTTTTTCAACGCAAGAACGGACACACTCATGAATTGTATTGTCTTCAGTATAACTTTTGTAAGCACTGAAGCTTACATTTCAGTTAGAAAACTCTAGACTCTAACCGGCACAGAGAACATTTTCAATCGGTAAAAAGTGTTTACAGACATAAGGGCATTTCATGGTCCAAGGTTTAGAAAAATAATCACTTCTTTCTCTTTTTTTAACACATCAGGACCAAACGATGTTAGGAGTGTATCGAAAAACCTGCCTTGAGAAAGGTTACCCACGGTAACCGAAACGTCGGCGAATATAATTCTCTACCGACATCGCTGTGTTATTAACTCTATAACTTTCACACTTCTTTCTCTCTTTGTGAGTAAACGTGCAACATAGAGCATACAGGTATTGACCAAACTCGTGCAACATCCTGATTTTCATTTTCGTTGAATATGCAAAAAATTGGACTTATGTTCACATAGAAGCGCTTCCACAAGATATCAACTGAGCCAGCAGATTCATGCGCCTCTCGTTTTAGCTGCTTCTCGGCTTTAATTGTATGCCAAAACCTTTTGGAAGTTTTATCCGGTTTGGGCATGGTGACACTACAGGACGCTTATTCAACGAGCCGCATATCTCAAGGTCAACTTTCGAAGATCAACTTGTGTCTTTCTTGGACTATGTTTTCAGTTCTTTCAGTATTGGAGATAATGCGTGAGTAGTTTGTAGCCTAATAATTTAGCAATTTATTAAAGTTAGAATATTTTCAATACTTTGCTTATTTACTGTGCACTGAATGAAAAGAGAATAGAAATTTAGAATGCGTGTGCTCAACCTAATAGAAACTCTCATAGGACACGAATCATTTATTAAAAAGAATGAACACCCATGCTACTTTGCCCAAAATATTTTCTAAATCAGAGCAGTAACGTTCGAACTACTGCAAATTTTATAGCGACACTCAAGGTCGCGCACATTCAAATGGTGATAGAAATGAACTAAGAGATAAAGTCAGGAATAAATAAACTGTACCCATATATAAGTAAGCTATTGCAAGTTGAAATGGGTTTTCAAAATGAGGGTGATGTTGCACGAGTTTGGTCAACACCTGTAGATGAATAGGACGTTGTGAGAATTTACAGTTTTACCATTTCTAAGCACTAGTGACGAGATCCAGCGTATTCCCAATCAAGAAAAAACATAAGTAAAGCAAGCAACCGCAACGTTTCCAGTGATAAAATCTGTGCGTTCATATGGGGCGAATTAATTATGAGTGTGGGTATTTCTACTCGAATCGAACTAGCTTGAAGTGAAACAAACAACATAGAGAGTTCGAAATGATTGGCTATTTGTCAGTATTATCACAGCACACGGATAAAGAATCCCGATAATGCACCCTTTGCGTGTGGAGAGGGCACACATCAGTGACCTAGCTGAGATGATCAAGCAAAATAACTTAGAATACTCAATGAACAAAGTTTGACGCGATCACAAACAGATATATGAAGTTCAATAACCGTATATCATTGTATTGATCATTTGATGAATTTATCGAAAGGACAGTTTATTTCGCCTACTGGATTTCGTTTTCAATGTAGCAATAGGGATTTTTCAATTACACGGAATACCTTCAAGAGTCGAGTGGTATATGAGAGAGGAATGTACACATTTTTCTTATAAAACAGAGAAAATACAACCCGATACTTCAATTTTTCACTGGCATAGATCGCGTTAGTAATACACGACCCTCTGAAACACTTATTTAGCAGATGACCTAACAGTGTGCCACATTAAACTTTCTCAAATTCAGAATGGAAATGGGAGAGAGATAGAGGGTAAGACTGTCCAAATTAGCTTGTTGGATATTCTCGTCATTTGTCTCATGCGATGGCAGTCGATCGAACGAACTCGATAAATCGTTATTTCGGTTGAGTTTTCATTAATAAGCTGGCTAGCTTAGTAAGCAGTCGCTATCTCCATTTAATAAACAGATCTTTCGGTTTTCAGCTTTCTCTATCGTACTCATGGGAGGATTGTACACATAGTTATCATTACTATTGTGTCACGCGTGTCGGAGTCCGGAATATGTGCCAAACAAAACTCAGTAGAACGATTTTTATAACAAAGAAACCGGTGCACATTGTTTCCGTGAACACTCGCTTTTGGACTCAGATAAACCCTTACCGAAAAGATCAAACCGAACATACGAACAATAGCAGCACGGAACCTAGAGTGTAGATAATGAAACTTAAGGTGATCACATTGAATAACGTGAGGTGATTGGTGGAACAATCGTCGTTGGACGCACGCTGGATTGCTGTTAAGAGCTAACACTCATGACTACACTGGCGCGATTTACTTAGACAAATGAATTCTGTTTCATTGCTGATCCAATGTTCCATTGATAGAGAAGTCAAAACCAAGCGGTTCCAGTGGACAAAACAAACGATAGTTCGTATTGAAATTGGTTCCACGGTAGGAGTACAAATTTGACGGGAGGGAGACGGAGTTTGAGAGACCCTATTGGGTGGTAAACAGAGCCAATATGGTCGCTCGCGTAGGACAAACTTGTGCGTCCATAATTTAGCCACTGATAAACGAATGCCGAGATAAAAATTTCTGAGTGAAAGCCTAAGCACAGGCGATTGGGCAAAAAGAAAATTAAAGGAAAACGAAACACTTCACAGGCAGAGTTTGTTACAAAACGCGTTCTCGTCTGTCGAGGACACTAATTCACGCTCCACAAACTCACAGTTCGCATAACTCGGTCTTCGTATGATAAACGGGATGTGCAGGGTAGCGATAAATTCTTCTCATAAAAATCTTAAACAGAGAAACCATTTTCTGTAATGGAATAGAGGGATGAGAATACCCGGAGGCGAATTTGAACTTGCGTTCAATTTTCTTCAGTCGGGTGAGGTTAAGCACGCGATACAGTCATTTTTTAGACTTGTCGACACTCATATTGATCTTCGAGACGAACCGATTTTTTCCGGTGGAACTGACTCAGCAACTTATCAGGAAACATTCAACCATAACGGTCTTATTACTCTGAACCGTTGGACGAAAGTGGTTTGCTTTCCAATATAGTTACCCGGAGGACTGCATCATCGATACCGACTGTCTTATATATGAGTCAAATTGGGAAAAGAATAAAAGAACTCCACCGGAAATTCCATGTGATCGACTGCGAAGAAGATTAACTGGGTTTCTTAGATAGCGTGACTCTGAAATAACGGCTTCCGGGTCGAGTATTATTTACGATGCCAGTATAAAGTGTGCGTTGGAAATAAGGTCTCGGACATGCGAGGTTGAGTAACAACTGGTCCTCAAATGCTAACAGATCGGAAATGATACACACATCTTGTATTTGTCCGATCGATACAGGCGTTCCGAGTGAAGGAAATGCAAAATAATGCCAGATAAATCCTCAGTGAAACAAAAGCGCAGTTTTATCGAAATATAAAAGATGATACTAAGAAAGAAGGTGATGAGTAATATTGGTTTTTTCGAAGTAAACAAAGTCGTAATAAGGTATGTAGTCTGGCGGAGTGTTCAAATCAGTCAGTTACTAATAGGTAATGAACCCGGCAGAATAGCAAATACGATAAAAAGGAGCAAACAAAGCTGAGCACTGAACCGCAACTGCATTAGTGGGAAAACTTTTATAAAATTCAAGTGCAGTGAATGGTCTAGAATTCATGAATTAGTGCACAGCTTTGAGCTAGATGAAACAATTAACGGATTTTGTGTTCACAAAGCATGCATTCCAGGCAAAACATAGATTTATGATCATGTACAGTGATAGCACCAATGTCAACTTCCGGTGCTCTACGGCGGACTCCGGGTTTTCAATTGTTTGTCCTATTTCGGCTATTGATCGCCACTTTCAATCGGGATGCAAAAACATTCTCTGAATGCATAACCTGGAGCATATAGTAGGCGGATGGTAAATAATCATTTTAACTGGAGTAAAAAACCGATTAAAGATAACTTCCTTCCCAGATAGTATTACTTTCATACCCATTGTTGTTCAACGCAGACTGTTGTTCAGCACACAAAGTAAGACGGTTAAGTGGTGGTCAAAAGGGATACGAACGTGCAACTTCTGAGCCAATCTAATCTTTAAGTAACATTGTTATGAAAGCTAACTTCAACACAGTACAAGGCTCAAACTATGCACACGGATAGAATAAAGGAAACCAACTGAGAGCATTGAGAAATATGACCAATGCATAGAGTGGAGGAAAACGAGAATCATTCATCTACAAAACAAAAGCTTAGTACCTGAGGGAATTGTACAAATAAGGAAAAAACAGCAAACATCTTTAACGGTGCTCGGAGTTAATAAATGAGAATACGCGCTGCAGAAATTATTACACATCGCGCTCGCAAGCTATTTTCATATACAAATACAAAATGAATGTATCTCCGTTGGGGAAAAGAGGGAAAGCCAATCAAACAAATCTTTAACATTGAGACACACAAAACCGATTTGTTGACACAAACAGTAGTGGGAAAACAGCATAACTACCCACCTCGACTAGACGCGATCCAACAACGGATTTCATAAAATCCAAAGCAAACACAGGATCTTTTTAAATGTGATAAAATTTTGTTTGTGATAGTTAACAAAACGTATTGCACACCAAATTTTTCTTGTTTTTACTCTTCTCTTTCGAGCATACTGGTCCCGGGAGGGACTGGAATTTGCCTGGACACATTGCAAATAAACAAAATTGTTCACTGTATGACCTTTTGTCTAATCTATGCTGATGAATTCATCCTACAGTTTCACGTGAAACCTGAGCGCTTGGAGGTGAGGATGATGTTTGCGGTTTCATTGTACAAAATCTGCAAGCGAAACATTTATCACATAAAAGCATATCAGCAGAGAGAGAGAGCAAAAAAATCGTGATCCAAGTCAGTCCAAATCATAACAGAGAAAAGTACACAGTGGTGGATGGGAAACAAACGCTGGATGGGGTTCTATACCCCTCTCCCGGATCACCTTGCTCATGTGCGTTGAAATTAGCAGATCGGGGAACGAAAACATGGGTGAAACCAGTTGACAAGTTCGACAAACGTTTTGTGGCATGCCGCTCTGACGCTGATAGCGTGTGTGAACTAATGAATTCCTGGAGGAGAAGGGTAGTCAGTTAATGACACAAGTGAATCAACAGTTGGCTGAGTGAAAACGGAATGTAGACGAGGCACATCTAGTCGAAAATTATAGATAGCAACATAAATATAAAATAAAAAACAGAATTATATCAAATGTGGATACTTCTCTATTGCATCCATAAACGAATCGTATTTTTCGAGACAGGCAGTTTGTATCAGACATGGTATTTTTGTTTTTGTTTGTTTGTTTGTCATTGCAACTCATCACGCTCTCTGTCTGATGTGGAAAATCTAGTTAATTTTATTTAACTTGCAGGCGAAAGGAAAATCAGCAAAACATACCTGTTTTGATTGGGTTCAGAAAGAAAGAAATCATCAAAAGCCCAGGGCTTTTAGGGTGCTCATTAATTTGGTCATCTCAAGGGAAATAAAACAACTGCCCTACCGCAAGGAGGTCATAAACCCGAAATGAAACACCGAAACATGACACAATGTTGCAATTCACATGAGAAAAGATTAATACGAGAAATGAGAGATCGTTGAAGCACTTGTTCTTCACGATCACTGTATTAGAACGAGATGACCGAGATTTATGAGCTTATTTGTGGGAGGGCTGAACAGCCACACCACAAATCAGCATCATTAAGCTTGTTGCTCACGAACGCGGAAGAATTCAGTGACCAAAACTGGAATACCGAACCGGAAAGATTTTGTAATCCAATCCACCATTTAGACCACTTGTGCGTTGCCGAAAGTGTTGAGAGAAATATACCCCTAGGGTGTGTACCAGTAAATGTAAATGAAAATGTAACACAGTCAAATTTTCTGAATGTGCTTTGGGAACGTACAACAAAGCATCCCAATCGATTTGCGAGTTCTGGCAACCGAAATCCCTTCTGTTTCCGTAAAAGCCAACTCCCGGGGCTAGAGTCTGGAGTTGTTGATCAGAAATACCACATTATTGATAAGACAGGAAATCAGAAACGCAGGTATCATTCAGGCGGGGGTGCAACTTTAACTGGGATCGTATAGCAAGCAATGCTGGTCGAGATGCCATCCGTATTACACAGGTATGGGATCAGTCCCAACCGATGGTAAAAACGAAACCGAATGTGTAACTCACTGTGTAACAGCCCGCTCCTTCTACCGGTAAGGCGAACAGATTGCCACCATTAGAAAGCCGCCAGTTAGGTCCGTGGGATATGCAAACTGAAGTAGATGAAAATCTCTCCAATTTGTAGTTCACCTGGGGTCCTATAGAAGTGACAAAGAATGAAGGACGACATTTTTCAAATGTAATGTAGTAAGAAAATTAAAGAGGCATGAGGCAGTATTCAGTTTTCTTCATGAATGCATCAGTCCCCACAAAACGTTATTAGTGAGAAAAGATGATTAATGAAGAAACATGCAAAAACGACTTATTATGAGCAGGTATACTGACAAAGGCACCATTATTTCCGGACATCGCGAGGCAGTTTGTTCGCGAATCAGAGAAACGAACGAGCCTCAACCTTCATTTCATATTACACCCACTTTGGTAAATCGTTTTAGCTCGCCATTCAAACAAAAAAATGCACGTTTAGTAAATGCCCCGTATATCGTGATGAGGAACTATCAAATAATGATGCCGGTACATGAATGCGGCCATTCAATGCTCTACAGCCGACTTCGGCATCACTTGCACGGTTGCTCTATCCGACCTGTGCAATACTGGATAGTCATTCGTGCTTGAAGTGTTGAACATGTTTGTGCACAATACATTATAGCTGACATGAAAGGCTAAAGCAAACGAGCGTTTTGCTTGCAAGACAGCACAACGATGAAAACGCGATCTTCAAAATAGGAAAACGGTTATGAAAGCATCAAACATAATTAATTCATTTATTGCTTCCTAAGGAAGTTAACTCAATCCGGTGGTAGAATTTTAAAACCGTAAGATCTAAACATGACAGTACCACTGACAGAATATTTTAAAAAGCTTACAACGTTCCCATATCTTCAACAAGCAGTGAAACATCAGTCAATCATTTCAAACTCAATTTTCTGAATGGGATTCAGAAATAAACTTATGTGTGAGGAAAGTAAGACAATAGGTGCACGACAACGATTCGACACAATCAAGGATCTGTAATCCTTTGTTTTCCCGAAAAAGGGACTGAGGTCTAAACAGATATACTGTCCTTTAAATAGAAAATAAGAGCACGAATTCACGAATGTCCTTTGTTTTCCGTGAAATCAAACATTCGAGCACTTTGCAAGGTGTGCTCACGTACTGAAATAACGCAGAAGCAAACGGTAATCCACGTCTAATCGCTTTAATTTGCATTCAATAAAAGGCAAGCTTCAACCGAATATTGCTGTTTCAAAGGAACTACTCAATAGTGAGCACTGGGTCGTGATAGATGAACAGCATAGGATAAGACAGTCTTCAAAACTTGCTGGATTATCCCGATGCATTGTCTTCAAAAGTGATCCATATCTGACAATGCGTAGTCACTATGCAAACTTGAAAAATGTTCGCATCCCTCGAAGAATTCACACACCAAGGAATTTGACCATATGTGTGAAAAGCCACTTTGTTCAACAATAGTGAGTGACGTGAGGATGGAATTCCGACAGTGGATGGTTAAAACTGAGCGCCAAAATGATCAGGAGTACCCGATCTAGTTTACGAGTTCCACTGCTGCTCTCATTGTTTATGTCTACGGAGTTCATCTTGATCATAAATACTATCATGCATATGACGTTTTGGAACGACAGCACGCATCACAGAGAACAACAACAACAACAATGGGCAGTGTGCATACAAAATTGTTGAGTTTGTTTGTTTCACGAATGCCAGATGGATAGGCCGATGTGACGACGCATGCAACGGTTGAGGTGGGGTAAATGAATCATTCCGACTGGGGTCAACACTAATTATTGACCATTGATACTAAGAGAATATCTATCGAGTGATATGTCTCATCCGTGGAAGAACTGCGCAATATTTCATAAGGTGACACAATTTGCGATCTCCGATTAAAAATGGGCAATCACGTAGTTCGGAACACAGGATCTATACGACCCCCAATTCCAAACAGGATGGACAATACGCCATAGGTAACGTTAAATTCACATAAACGCTGCCCAAGTGTCTAGTTTACCGTTTTCTCCGACATTCAGGTATCCCGTCCGGTCTTTTCGCCTTCGCAACTGTTGCACTGGGTGGTGTAACACGTGCGCTAAATCAGTATATTTGCATTTTGTTCGGGGGAAGTTGGTTGTACTTATAATCGTCTGTTAATTCAGTCAACCATGCTCTTATACCCAATTTACTGAGGGAATATGATTGAAGACACGTCTGAACAAACACGAATTCACACTTCCAGTCAACCCGGGTACCAGTTGGTTGGTACTGTGGTAACACACACCGTCCATACTATGAATCCGAAGTTCAAAGCTCGAACCGGAAGGTGAATTTGCACCGCAGATGAGCCCAAACGATATTGAAACCCGTGTTCAGTGTTTTTTGAGTGTTTGCCTGATTGGATGAACTGAGGATTATGCAGGGAAATGAATTCCGAAGGATAGTCAGTTCCGATCAATATAAGTTTCATCCCAAAACCACTACTTGGAGGAACTGAAAAATTGGTTGTGGCCATAGGTTCATGATGATATCTTTAGAAAGGCAGGCCAAAAAACTACATTCGTATGGAACAGTCATCAGGTTTTACTACTTGAATGGAACATCTTTTGTTGTATTATTCGAAATAGTGAATGAATGTCAACGTATAGAACAGCATCCATCAAACATGCATTTCTTGCAAATATCAATTTTTACGGTTAAACCATCGTTGAGAACAGACCGGCAAAGATGGAAGACTAACATGTTTCCCCTAACAAACCAGCTGGGAAGACAAATGTTTGGTTCACCTAAAAAGAAATAAGTTCCGTAATGTTCTTTTTTTAATGCGACGGTCGTGTATGCTTCTGACACTGTTTAATATGCTTTAGCAAACCCCTAAAAAAATATGCACTCTGGTGATGCTATCACGGAATAGTCTTCTACGGTTTACGCGTTGGCCAAACACAGCACTGTTGACCGCTGTCCGTTTGGTCCCATCCCACAAATCAATCGTGTGTATGACAGTTCTTGTCCGAGTGCACCACCTAATCACAGTTCGTGACATTGATGACAATTTACCTATTTAACGCCCCAGGGACATCGTGTTTCTCGCTTTTTGCCTCTCACACGTTATTGTGAATTTTCGTTTTTGCTTTTCAATACATTTTTCATCTTTCAAACCTTTTTCCTTTTTGTTGTTCATCACAAAACCCTAGTGCATGGATTCCCTCGATTTACCCATCACATATCAATTGTGACTGTCGTCGGGTGTGAAAACACGCATATACCGAAACCAGAAAAAACGTATTTTGAAATCCTTCTTCACAAAGAATCAAACACTGATATTCCTGTAAAACAGCAGGTAGAGTATTTTGTGAAGTATGAATGGAAATGAATGGTTGACCTTTTGGTGTTCATTTCAAAGTGGCACGTTAAATCAACAGCTAGGGGTTACACATAGTTTTAAAACTCAATAACTATCAACTTTGTGTGGCGGTTTTTGTTTGTCTTTTGGTCACCCATTTGAATGAATTAGTAAAGATGTATTCCAAGAAATAAATTCATTACAAAGTTGAGTAGCAAAAAGAAATCGGAGACAATGGTGATAAACACCACGTTTAGGGGTAAACAAGGGTATGAGTTAACCGTAAGTTCGATCTCGGCTTTAGCTAAGAGATCTTCTCATTGAAAAATACTTCTATGACACACCATTCACGGAGAGGTGGCGTCAGAGTATAAAGCAGTCAACTATGTCGAATTCTAATCAATGATCAATGAAGTTAGAAACGGAGAATCTGCAAAAGAAACATCTGTCTGAACAGTCCCACGGAGTACATTTGGAATAGAGCAAAGAGTGGCGAACAAGCTCGTTTTCAATGATTCGTAGTGATGCCAACAAATATCACGGTATTGTGGTGTCTTGGCATGACTACGAATCACCAAAAACGAGTTTGTTCGCCACTTCCTATTATAAATATCTGTGTTATATTCAGATAAACCACGTGATTTTCCAGTCACCTTTCAATGCTCTGCACTCCTACGATACCACGGCTGACAGTTGAATCGAAAACGATTAGAACTCAGTCACCAAACTGCACAGTTTCTACCTGTGTTAAGCACGCAATGTGAATGTACATCAGATGAAGCTGAAATCATGCAAACATTACGTCATTTGAACAAGCCTCGTGGTGATTTACGCTTGCTACGATGTTCGTCTGTGAGGTGCGCCTCATGTGTTATCTATTTCCTGTCTACCTATCTGTCACCTGAACGATGAGTACAGTTTGAACTTTTTCCGAGATATCTTTCTTTTTTGGACGTGCAAGCAAATTTCCCACTGGAAAACATAAGTGGGCTAACTGAAACCTATTCACGGAGCCAGTGTACTTTGACATAATCGTGCCTGTCAAAGTATTAAATAAACGATTCACAAATCGAACGTGTAACTCAATAAAAATTTCGCTCGAGTTTTCCGAAAGGGTACAAATGTTCTGTCACCCGCTTTAAACCCGAACACAGAGGATAATTATCGGTAAGGTAAACCGTACCATCAAGTACTTCAAGTTACAACAGGCACAAGGTACAAGGATGCGAGACAGTGGGAAACTTTAATACTGCCTATTTCGCTGTTTTCGGGTGAAAAGATCCCTATGTGCCACAAACAAGTAAAAAAATGTGCATGAAAAAGGGAGAGGAACCTCAATCTTGATTGATTAGAGCGACGAGATCCACGACTAACAGATTGAACATAAATCAAAATATATATATGTACATATTTGAGTGCTCTAGTTCAGTCCATGCTGCTTCCAATACAACGTCCAACGTTTTCGGAGTTCGTGAATTTTGCGATTTAGATTATCATGAGCATGTGGATCAAAATACAGATACGGAACAAGAATGTTTAGGGTAACCAGGCTAGCCATGCATCAACGAGGTTTGATGTCGGGCGAGTAGTTTGAAGATAAAGACTTCTGCCTTCAACCGGAAGTAGGAACACAAAAATTGTAGGCAGGAGGGAAACAGCGGTCTATTGTTCCTTTCAAGCTATTACGTACAATTTCTTGACTAACAAAATGTATTGAGCAAGAGGAAAATTGCAAACTAACAATAACAAAACTCCGGAGTAGACTAATCCAAAGACAATATGGTTTTGAAACCGACTGCACTAAAAAATAACATGTTAAATCTACTTTGATTAGGTCGTAGTTAAAAGAAATTTCCAACATTAATTCGAACAAAACTGGTATACATTCCGCAAACATTGGAAACATTTCTAATTATAAAATACCAAAAAAAACCCTTCACTTCAGAGATGGCTAGTGACAATCGTTATTGATTGTCTGATTAAAAGTTGTTAATAAAAGGTAGTCGACCAGCGGGATCTTGAAATATTTACGCCCCAAGAAGAAATAGTGAGCGTTCAGTGAAAACGATCTTGGTTGCGCTATCTACGTGATAATGTGAGCCTAATTAATATGCATAAGATATAAACGAACAAAATACCCAAGGAAAATCAAAACTAAATTGAAGATAGCGAACTGAAACGATGTTGGGCGGGTTGATTCGTTTTTCGAATCTTCCCCTTCCGCCTTCCCCAGATGTATTCACATCTTGTGCGAATTCCAATATTCTCTGTTCAACCCCGATTCTCTCGGAGTGCTCGTGACGGGTGCACTGTGGTGTCACATATTAGACCTGCCTTGAGTTGGGACACAAGTGGAATCGCTATCAGAATGGTGAGAAATGTTACTTCTAAAAGCGGTACTTGTTATTTTCTCAAAGCAGAAAACCACTTCAATTATTGATCTGCCACAGTAAAACATGTAGTGCTTTGTCAGAGTNTGTCAGAGTGACTCCATGTAAACGCCCCAATCCTAAGTGTGTGGCAATACTCAGTGAGGTTTTCGCTGACAAAACATTCAATGATTTCCCGTAGTTCAAAAAACAAAGGAGGAATATCAAAATTACGCTTCCGCCGCTTCCATCCAACAGTTTGGATTCAAACGCGATAAAAACATTTTTTTTTCCATGAATACAGACGAAAATCGGATATTGAATCAGGAGTAAACTGGGAATTAGTATGCGACAACAGTGATCGGATAGTTAGATCGGTAAAGATTTTGTGAAAGTAAATACTTCGGGTGATGAAAAATGACAAAGGCGACATGACTGTAAAAAATAATAACAATAAATTAAATAAATAAATGTAAACACAAGAAGTCAACTTTAGCTCTAAGCTTATCTGACATTTCCGTGAATTAAGTTTCTGCCAAATATACATATAATTGACTGAAATATATGCATACCTTCTTTAAGCTTTAATAAAAATACGAATACTGCCACCAAAAGCCTCAGTATGGTCGGGGGTGGGTGTCTAGAGTTGCGGCTGATCACCCTTCCTTCACACCTCGCGAAATGCTGCCATACGACCAAGAGTCTCGAATAGCCTCTGCTGAGGAAGCCCTACTCACTGTCTTCTCGCGGCGGAGGTGTTTCCCCCCAAAGTGAGAAGACGAAAAGCCGACATCCGGGACTGTAACCGGGTTGGCGACCAACTGGTGTTTCACCTAAGGGGAGTTGGCCAAAAACCCTGATTCCAAACCAACCATGAGGAGGCGTACGAACCACACACACAACTTCCTGGTTGTTGCAGTGGCCACCGGCTCGATTGGGCATCTTGAACGTTTGACCCCGTCCAAAGGGCGTATGATCCGATGAACTGGACACCGGCCCCCAATTGATCGCGGTTTTCACACACCGCCCTACTACCTAGCGGATCAGGCTTTGGCTAGCGAAAGGTTCCGGTTATGGATTCCTCAAGAAAATTCACCGGCCTTGGCCTGGACAACCTGGCAGTACTCAGCCCAAATGCAGATCATGGAACATTTTTCTTATTCATAAATATATTTGTACCATGATTTGTTTGGCACACAGTCTGGATTCAGACGTATGTAAAAATAAAATGTACATAGAATACAAATACTATCTAACAAATCCACCCAAGGCAGTGGTGGACAAAATCTAGGAAACTTGCGGTTATAACACCATAACTAGAAGTCATTATATTGTAAGCATCCAGTCGGAGTGAAGAACGCGAAATAATAATCGTAATAATCATAAAACAGATTTCAATATATACGAAGTTAGGCCACACCGGGAGTTCAAGTACACAAGGGGTTGCCTGATACGTATGTCTGACGGACGGTAAGGTCGGCAAAACCGATCGTGCATTTGTGGGAAATTTTGTCCGGTCATTCGTGCACTACTTATCATATATATGGTGTATTCAAAGCGTGGAATTGCCAAAAAATGACATACGTTTGTAGTTATCCGTGGCGTGACAATGCGTGTTTCCCGTCGCTTGACCTCTATCCCGTTCCCATTCAATCTCCTGAGGGGGTAGGAACGAAACAAGGAATCATCAGCGTACCACCATGTGCGTGGTGTGTGTGTGTGTGTGTGTGCATTTAATGGTACTCAAAGGGATTCGCGTGTACGGACAAGCACACACACACACAGAAAACACGCGTACAGCACCGCTGGAACCGTGGTCTGAGGTGAGCAACAGACAAATAAACACAACAAAAAAATGATGCGTCAATGTGAAAAAGACACTAGAAACAAAAGCTCGACCAGTCACTGGAGGGCATAACAAAAAAAAACGCACCACAGATTACCGAATGTGGACAGTGGAAATGAAACAGATGCACACTGGATGACGAAATCCCCCTATAAATGTACCAATCATTCTGGTTCACAGATAAACCCTGAACTGAAATTCTTTCGACGGGATTTGCGAACTGTTGTCCACAGAATGCAAAGTCGGGCTATGTGAAACTGCTTTGGAGGAAAGGAAAATATGCAACCCATTTTTGATACAATTTCTCGTGGCACAGGAAGTAGGACGGGTGGTCGTTAAAACATGAAGAGTAAAATGCTGAACAATGAAAATCAGACCACTTAACCTCACTGTGGTAAACAGCAGGGGATTCATCCCCGTCTGGCTTCAATTATTTTGTGCATTCAGATTTCAATCAGAGCATATACATTGAAACAAAATCCAACCGTTCACCCACGATCACGCTACGAACAGTATGGATTTCAACGCTGTAAAAACTACTCTCGGGTGTAGGGTTACAGAAATTGAATACAGAAGAATTTTACCATAGGAAGTAAAAGCAAAAAGGGTCGATTAGAGATGCTCAAATTACGAAAATATGATGAAAAGCCAAATATCCACGAACGACGCTATCAATCTGACATATTATGCTTGACAGCGATGTATCTAATGAAAGTAATACTAACTCAGCGAGTGTTCTTAAATGGCATTTTTCCCAGAAATAAAAATAATCCGATTCCTCACCACAATCAATTAACTAAAAAAACCTAGCCTATCGATAAGTCGCCTACACGACTATCAACTATCCTCAGTCAAAGCAAGAAACGGATGTCACAGGAATTTCTCGTGGCGACTGACCGTAGAAGCACAGAGGTCCAACAGTTACCACTTTAGCTGAAAATGAACCCGGAATAAGTTAACAATGAAATTTTGTGGCATGAATCGTATGATGAACACGGATAGTGTTGTTCAAGAAATCATTCCGCGGTAAGGCATAATAATTATGGCAGTATATTAGAAGAGATCGAAGGAGATCACTGTTAGTCAAGCAGACCAGCAAACCGAAATGCCCTCCGCGTACGTATTCATTGAAAAACGAGAACTCTGGAAAAGAAGTGGACTAGATGCGATTCTGAGGAAGTGTTCGATGATAAATGCGGTGTCTTTGTGTGATCTAATGATGAGGGTGAATAAACGAAGCGGAAAAGTGTGATCTAAGGGGAAAAGGAAAGTGGTGAATGAAAAAAATCGGAAAAGAGGGCAAATACCTTAGTAGCGACGAAGATTAAAACCTAATACGGATAGCTAGACTAAATCGAACACTCAGTCCAATGCAAGCAGTGGAATGTTTTTTTTTCATTTGGTAGGAATCGCTGTGGATCAGTTTTAAACCGGTACGGTAGGAAAACCTAAGACAATTCAGTGTCCTGTAGTAAAAACCTAGCTTTCACTGGCAGCTAATTCTCTCGTACCGTGAGCACCATAGATATCGGTGTTTGCTCCCTGGAGATGCTTAAATACAAATAGTGAGGTGATCAGTGCATCGGTTTGCAGGCTGCGAACATGAATCGTAAACAAAGCAATCTATTTTTCCGTCTCTTCAGTATACTCAGCAGCCATCAAGGAGTTCCTGTTTTCTTCTTGGATCAACAAAGTATTATGTATTGTGACAATGACCTTAAAGCTACTATCGACATTGTTTGAAAACTAAATAAAACCAGTATCATTTTGAATGAAAAATAGTTTCTCTAAGCTGAACTATTCGCTTTCATCACAAATAAGTTTGGTCAGACATTTCGGCTACAAAACGTCTTGGNAACAACGGACAAAGCATATTGTGAAAAAAAACTTAGGCGCTTTTCTATCTGTTTCTATGAGGTTAAAATGGCACACAACATTATTTGCCTATAAGTGAATTACCAAGTTACGGTTAGGTAATGTGTCTCAGAGTAAGCCACCGGTATTTCCAACTCCGTCACGTGATCGACATGATTCCTGACATGGACTAATGCGACAGATATCATCAGGATCTGAACACCAAATCCCATACTATTCCGCCTGCCTAAATAATCCAGGCGAAAGCTTTATCGGCAAGCCACGGAGTGACCTATCAGTATCAATCATACGGTGGTTTATCGAGAGATGCAAATACTAGTGCATGGACATACAGGTAAATGTTATTAAAGCAAATAACGAAGGACTAAATTGATAGCGAATGAAATTAAAAATATAACAAAATTACTGAAATCGACTATTGTGATGGGGTTGGGTTTAACTGTTTATTTTGCACAAGATCCTGCAGGACATTATGTGAGATAAACAGATATAAACACGTGTCCTAAGTCATTAAATATAGCGACTGTGGTCCAGGCCATACATATTCCTCCCCAGAGGTCGTGATATCCAACTCTGTCGCCGCCACAAATCCTG
>UZAN01040616.1:25852-74034 GCA_900618425.1 Echinostoma caproni
ATAGCCATTGTGTGTGAAGACAGTACGTAAGAACCGGAGCTCTTCTTCTATTGTGTCTTCACCACAAATTTTCCTTGCTCTATCTGCTAGACAGCGCACCAAATTCCTCTTCACTTTGAGCGGTACAAAGCTGCTTAAGATTATCACTAAGCAGTGTTTGATTAGGAGGAAGCCTCCTTCGTGAAAGTTGACTCCACCAAAGTATTTTTGATAATTAAATGCAACTGAAGCTAACTATAAACAATAACTTTTCAAAAAAGCTTTCAGTCATTTAATGAGCTCGGAAAAATACTAGGAAATGTTTTAAATGAAACACCTCAAACGCTGAGGAATGCGATTACTCATCGTTTTACTTCGATCAAACGCATAACGAAAGGATAAAAAATTGCTATCACTTTTAACTTATGATGTTTCTCTCAAACAACCGATAACAGAGCAGTCTTAGCAGATATTTATTGTCGTCCAGCCAGGAACACATTCATAAACATTAGATAAACAAGTTAAAGGAAACATGCAAAATTTAAATTTTCGCGAATACCGTTGGCCTTGCCCCGGACGCGTGAATGACGTGAGCGAGTTCGGATACGCTTAGTTAACATTTTAAAAATATATGTCACTGAAGTAGCAGTCTGTCCCCAGAGAACCATTATTAAATTTCCAACATCTTTGCTAGATTTATCATTAATCGTCCTTTTGAACACCAAAAGTCATTTGGATCACCGAGTGGTACTGAACACAAATATCCTTTTTGACGGTTTCATTCGCTGGGTTAAAACATACCGCGGTTCTGTTCAACGCATTAAATGCGCTGTCTGCTTTGTCCCTATATGACAAGATGAACGTTATATTGAGGGGAAAATGCAGTAATGAACACTCACCAATGTGGCAGTGCTCAAAACTTAGTCACACTGCCTGCGGTTGATCAAAGCTCAACGATGGTCCGAGTGCAACATCAACTGAGCCCAAAAACAAGGGTTTTATTGATTTCACAGGTACAGAACGTTGAGATCGTTGCTTATCCAGGTTGCAAATTTCCTATCCTTATAAGATGAGGCCTATCTACTTATCTGTATTTCATGTTATTTATTCTTCGAATGGCATTGCACACTGTTCTCAGTTGTTCGATTACCTGTTAATCATTCCAATGAATTCATGTTTACACAGATATAAACACACAAAAACTTTCTCTTCCATAACGACCATAAAACGTCGCACCTTACGCCAAAATCAGTCTCTCGTCGATTAATATAGTTTGTGAAGGCTTGGTTCACTAGTGGTAGAGTTTTAAAAGACAGATTAATTCAAGAATGCAAGACGCACTGAAAAAAGATCGCATTAGACCGGATGATGCGAGAACTATTCACCATGGCAGTTAATGAGACAACAAGCTACTTTTTGAGGTAGTCACTCATGAGTAGGAACGGTTTACCAGATCCGGACACACGCTAGACCGAGAGGGATTGTATATTGTGTTGGCAGCAATGTGCACTTCCAAAGTCAAAACACCAACTGAAGTGGATATTTTAGTGGAAATAACCTAAAGCACTATAGTTTACATTATTCTCACTCGTGCGCATTCAGTCTTGTGACGGAACAATTCATGTATTTTTATCTGCAATCGACTGTTTTCAATAGGAAGTAAAAAGTATATTGAACGATTTGAATGTAACCATGAAACCGCTAAATGTAATAAAAACGCAACCTTCTAATTCATGATTCACGTTGTCACCGAAAAGAAAAACCCTGCGAAGTTTTCCGTAAGTAGTCCAACCGTTTGTGAGGCAGCTTTAAGACGCTTTTGTCTTTTCACATTATCTTAATTTATGAGTTTTACTAAATATTATACTAGATGCAGATAATTCTGTTTCACAGCAAAACGAAGCCGGTAGAACGAAGTGCAGTCACTCACAGATTGAACACTAATTTTAGAACTGCAAAGAGTAACTGGACAATACTACCGTTTGCTTTTAGTTTATTACAGTAAACCTCCTGTGGCTGCTCGCAGACGGACGAACATCGGGTGGATGAAGTACGCAGAGCTGATGTGTACAACTGAAACGATTGAAGAATGTGAGCGCGTGGATTCAGTCAACTCGGTCGTGCTACTTGTCGGAGTGGCATCACTCAAGAATAGATCAATCGATCAATCAGCTCTGTTCACCATAGAATACCATTAGTTTCAAATCAAAAAGTGTCCAAAATCAGCCCTAAACAATACTTCTTCTCACGAGTAAGTAAACTCTAGGACAGCGTCTGTCAATGTGGCGCCTCTTTGAATGGAAACGAGGAAGATCGGTGGTGACTTTCGTTTTTTGTGGTTATGATCGTGAAAGGTCCGTGTGGCATGTGCCTGTAGTTTTGTCTGGAGTAAAAGAAACAGCAAACCATTGTGGGTTTGAGGTGGAAAAACTTCCAACCTGGAAAATCCATGGCATTACTAGTTTTTCAAGACAGGTGAATGGAATTCATTGCTGCTCCCGCACTGAATGTCTGCTGCTTATACTCCTATGCGTGAACTGTGAATAAATGCCAGTGTCGCCACTCGCAAGGCCCCAGAAACTAAAACAACTAATCATTTCCAATGTTTTGAGAGATCGCTGAATCACCCACATTCAGAACAGAATACAAATTTAATGTTATGTACTGGCGTGATTACGAATAACGGAAAACAAGCTTGTTTGCCTCGGTGTTTTTGTTCTCAGTGTATTCTGTGGAACTATTCAAACGTCTAAATGAATACTAATTGTGAGAATGACCAGGAAGTCAGCAACAACAACAACAACAACAACCCGGTACTGTGAACAATAAATTGTTCCACGCAGTGACAGTTCGCTGAATCTGCTTTGATATAAACACATGCCGCTCGAGTGTAACAAATAGAAACCATACAGATTCTCGTCAATACGCAATGATCTGGCTAGCCCATACCAACTGCTTTGATCCCGGCAGAACACATCCCGGTTAATGCAACGTCCTTCAATCACAGTACCCATTTCTTTCCGCATAAACGTGTGAATTGACTGTTGCCTGCACACGTCTAACCATGCACAACTACAATAAATATGCATAAGTTGGAAGACATGGTTTTCGGACCACAATGTGAGGAAACAGCTAGGGATTATGGAATAAAGGAACAGTAAACAACACAATGCTGACAAAAAGGTAATATTCAATGCCTATTTGAGATGTCATGGAAGGGGATTACCACAAGTCCAAAAGCGAGTGAGTCAAATAAAAAAACGGATCTAACACTATGAGCATAACGCACGATTTGTTTGATGTCATTTACTCCAGAGTGCGATCTGATATCGTGAGAGAGAGAGAATAGATTGAACAGAAACAAATGGAGCGAAAACATCTCGAAGACGATGTGACGGCAATACAGGCAACTTGAACGCGGCTTTCCCGGATTAATTCAATACTAGTATGATTTCACTAATCAACCACAGGTATATACTACACCAGTTTCATCCAATGTGATTGGATGGCATAATCTTTCACAAGTTTACACGGAAAGGACAAAAATTCGTTTTTGTATAAAATTTCAAAAACGTCCCTGGAAAATACCTAAGTCTGCAAAGGATGTAGATAATGTGACTGATTTTACGCAAGTTAAAAAGGTAAATTAAAGAAGATGGAGAAAGCAAATTAAGTTAGATAAACATGGCGACCATATTACACTAGTTAAATGCAACGCGCTGATGGGGTGTGTCGCTAGATTATCGATGCACTTTGGTAGAACAAAATCAAAATGTTCCAAGTGCAATCGTGATTATTCGTCTGGCTGATATAAATTTATTCCAGTATTTAGTCAAAACTGTAAGAAAAAATTATTTCAAAGGGAAGTTCAGTGGGGGGGGGGGACGGGAACCATCCATTTATGTGACAGCCCGTAACCGGAAACCGTCCGTGCGCATGCACAGAGGTTGAACACAGGATGGCAATCGGCCTCGGATGTGACCTTTAGACCGACCAAATGATGCGCTGTTCTTATTAAAAAAACATATTTGGCAACATCACTGTCCAAACATAAATCAAACCATATCGTGAAAAAAGCTAATGTACCTTCTTATCAATACTGGATAAAAAGTGAGAGATTAGACTGAATTATGTCTTAAAATTATTTGTCATGGATATGAAAAAATCACTCGGGGCATTGACGTTTTTTATGAACCCTCTTTTGCATCAACGTTTTCTGATGGTCTGGATCAAACAAGACCGGAGCTTTGCAGAACAAACTGAATGAACCGAATCAGCTTGGAGTGGGAATAAACATTCTGATCGTTTGAAGTGCAGTTTTGAGCACAAGTCAACAGTCACTGCCCCAAACGGCTAATGAGAGAGGGAACGAACCACGGAGGGCATTAAGCTCAACCCTAGTCAGGTGTGCAGGCGGTTCGATTAAAAGCTATTTCATAGCACCCTGGGGACTGTTTCAAAATAATTTGGTTGGCGTAATATGACAATAAAATACATTGTCGTGGAAGAAGTAATGGGAACAGTCTCATAAACCACACATAAATGAGATTTATCGAGACTTGAGGAACGAATTGAGAGAAATTTCACAATGTGATTTTTATTCTTTGAGCGATTTACAATCCAATGACCATAAACACCACTGAAGAAGACAGTAAACTAGGTTCAGACGTATCACACTAATACGACCATGTAATCGACGAAAAAAGAAAACGACATATTTCATTACAAACCAGTAAGACAGAATGAAATTGAGATTAACCGAAAACAGATAGGATGGGTAGGACAAAACAAAACGAAGTTTTTATGAAAAAAATTCATGCCATCATACGCTTATTTTGTTTTTTTGCAATCAAAAGACTTGCACTGGGTGAAAAGTAATGCAAGTGCAACCATTTATAGCAGACACTATGAAGTAAACTTCACGAGACTAATCGATAGAATGAGTTCTATTTGGTTCTATACGGCGTTCTCTTTTTGGGTCAACGATCAAATAGAAGCAGCTACAAAATTCTGCATTGAGAAAATGGACAACATAAACTGGACTAACATCCAAACCATATAGTTCTGTTCTAGTTCGCTCTACACACACAGTGTCACATTCGAAAAAGAACGACAGTCGGACAAAGTCAATAAAAAATTGCCGTGGTTTATCCGGACAGGCGAAACGTACCTGAAAAAAAGGACAGTAGTTCGCCAATGCGATTTTCCCTCCCACATAATCCAGTGGTCGAGAATCGCTCAAGCGTTGTCCATTGCCCAATTCCAGTATGGATAACGGTTGAACCGGACTCCATCGTCCCGACTGTTTTGTCTGTACAAAATACACGTATTGCGGTGCCAGTGGTTTCGAATGAACCATCAGATTGCAAAACCCGTAACTGACTCCGTCTGGTGTACAGCTGACTTGCACACCGGTCTCTTCAGTACGTTCCGGAGGTGGTTGAACTTGTTGACAGAAAGGTGTTACCGGATAGAGGCTGGAAATAAAAATACGGAGGTACTTTGGAAATCACCACGAAGCTGGCTGCGTGTTTACGAGCATATTAATGACGATGATAAGCGAAACGTCAAACCGTCACGTAAGAATACATGACATAGTGTTGTACTATACACCAGAGTTTGGTGTATAGATTTGCTCCAAACAGAGGAGGTTTTACTGATCGGTTAGGAGGAGTGTCAACCAAATCCTTGAAATCATGAAACCCATGCGGTCCCAAAGAAGTGGCTGAGCTGTGGAATGAGCCAACAGCGAGTTTGCTTACCAAAACTATGAATAAACGGTGAGGAATCAATAAATATTTACACCCAGCAACAGTAAAATCTTCCGGGATTGCCTGACTGCTACCTTATGCGAAGAGGTGATTCAATTTAATGACAGAGTTGCTGCACCAATTTGCATCCAAATAAAGTTGAAACTTTGCATAGGTTTATTCGTTAGGCACTACGTTTTCATCAAAAATTTACTTCAATAAAAAGTGGATGAGGTTTATTTCTTGTAGAGCATACGAATTTCAGTAAGATAAAGTAGGCTATTTGTGTAACAGTGTTTTCGCTGCATTTATACCGTAAAATTTTGTTATGCCTTTATTTATTTCATATGAATTAACATAACCCGGCCCTCTGTTAGGAACAATCCATAAAGATGGGTCATAGAAGGGAGGGGAGAGACGGTTATGAATTGAGACAAGCAGTGAATAGCTTTACATCCTGCAACGAAAAACAAAACGAGATAAGACTCAAATTGGGAGCAACGACTAGAGTGGCGTGGATTTGTGGGTGGGCTAATTAGCCGGAGTTTCAGTAAACATCACCGTTATTGCCTTTTGTGTGCATAGAATCATGGTGTAAATTCCAACTGTCAACGTCTCAGTGATGCGCAAAGTTTTGTCCGTCTAAAGTCCATTGACTAATGCGAACAAACCGACTGGATGCCCCGGGCTTGCTTGCATAATTTGTAATCGCGGAAGTTTTGTGACCACGGCGTGAGATTTTCGAACTATTAACGCCAACGCGCATGTACCCCATTATTTTTCTCGTCCGGCAAGTGAGAGGTGAATTTACCAGTAATGTTTAAGGTGCTGACAGATCGCACAGAGGTTTTATTCTCGCAGTTGTCATGACATAGTTGGTTTGTTCGAGGTGGAAGATCAAATGTCATAGCTGCACCAAATCTGACTGGAAGCGGTTAACCGTCTAAACGCAGAACAATCGACTGATTTGCCATGTGGAATTTGATCTTATTGACGGAAACGAATTTATCACTTATCTTTATTTATTTTATCAAGTATCAAATAAGAAAACTACCATATATATTTATTCCTTTATCATCATTTTTACTGTCGTGTTATCCTCTATGATCAAATAATGAAAAAAATCGCTAGGTTTGTCACAGATGAACATTCTGTAATCCACAGGATCTTTTTCGAGTTTTCATCTCAGAAAACTAAGATATCGTGATGCTGAAGATGAACGCATCTGTGAAACTGTGTCGAATGTATTTAAATGAATTCATCATATACAAAATACCCTATTATAACAGTAATTTTTATTCAGGAAAACTGACGTAGATCGGAATTAAGCAGGGGGTGGTCGTTCTAGAGATTCGCGTCGGATTAACTCTCAATCCCACAATGGTAACTTTATCGTACCAGGCTTCTTCAACTTGACTGCTTTTAAAACCCGCTACTAATACAAGCAATCAGTCGGATTGATGAATTCTTTTCCGTTTTATACTTATTTGGAAGCTATAAGGATGTTCGTCAGTTGTAAAAATTTTACGCGACTTCCAGGATGAACGTGAAAGCCGGGTATGTAGGTCTGGGACTGTCGGTGAGGATGTGGACAGCTTGCCATCGTTAGCAAGGGAGTCAAGGTTGTAATTCGCTAGTCTCAACCATATGATTGCACATGTCATCACAGGCAAATTCTAATTTCGAATTGAGGCAAGTAAATGTTTCTAAAGACCGAATATTGAACGCATTCTATGGACAAAGCCGCGAAGGTCTAACGGGCTTTTCCGTCAGTATGTATAACATCTGGAATGATCTGTCGCCTAACATTGTCTGTGCGTCCACAACCGCTTCTCTGGAAGTAAATGCTTTATAAATCATGTCTAACATTTCAAGAGCCATGGAAGTACATGAAACAGTAAAACCATGTGACATTTTTCATGCATCGTCTCTGTGAAGATTACATGTGTGTGAAAAAACAAAAGGACTACCGGATACGCATACCAGACGAGCGGCAAGAACCGCGAAACCGGTCGTGTGCCTCCAGGGAAATTTTGTCCAGTGATTCATATCCTACTTAGTGCAATTTATATATACAAAACAACCCTTAGAGATATGATGCATATGATGTATTAGAATCGTCGAATAAGCTATTGAATATTTGACTGCGACCTGCGCAATAAAATTGGGAGTAGCGATTTCGCACTTTGTAGTTCATCACATAAAAGCTTTGGGCGGATAGACAATTATTGGACAGTGAGATTTTCAACGATTGTCGTCGTTCAAACCCTATTCTAAATTGGTTCTGCTTCCGTTTAATACAGCTTCCACGACATGACTTGTGTGCATTGCTAATTTATCATTTATTTTAACTGAGAACAATCAGCATACCGCAAACTAAATTCAGCGGAACTGGAAAGTAACACGCAGGTTGTCCAACAAAGTCATCCTGACAGTCTGGTTACTGGACCATATTAAGGTGTACACGACAAACGATTACAAGCGGAAAACATCCTCCAAAAACGCTAATTTCAAACAACAAAAGTAATTCTAACGGTTGGTGTGAACGAAACGAAATAACAAAGGCGTCCCTTGAAATGAAAAGAACTGAGTGAAAAAGTGTTAAAAAATCTAGAAACAATTAGGAAAAGCGTGATCCATTAGCTCACTAGAGTGGTGGTTGTCGGGTTAATCGTCGTCCGACAGTTCAAGTTGCTTTCATCAACACATTCCGTGGACTAAGGTCCGAGATTTTGATGATGCCATCCACATCTATTTTATGTCGTATGAACCTACAATATCGTCCGGCTCAAAACCACACACCCCAATGGGTTCTCGTGTTTGGCTGCTCTAATACCCTGGGCTCAGTTTCGCAATTATCATTACTGAACTACGGAGTTTACCAATTCTGCCATTCATCACAAGATTGGGTGAGATAAAAATTTAAAAATGTCACTTGATAACGGTGTATAACCATCACGTTCTCAAGAATCGACGGCTGAATTGTTATGAAACCAACAACTATTATGGGTACTGAAACTAAGTGGGGGACTTCTTGTATGTGAAATCCGTTTTCTATTATAATAATAATAATAACGAACATTAATGCAATAACAAGTTTTACCCCATATTCACGATCAGATGACTTGCCTCTGTTCCGCCGCTTTGATACAATACGAGTATATGTCTAAAAATCGTACATACCGCATTTTTTGCTCCAACATATATTCCAAACAGCTGGCAGTTGCAAATGCACAACCCCGACCACGGCCCCAACTGAAATCGTGGGACATGGAGTAGTTAGCCAAGTACCAACTGATATGAAAAAAGCCGGGGAGTTTTGCGACGGAACAAAAATACGGAACAATATGAGAGAAACTGTTCATTTGTTCGAGAATATAAAAGTTGCCACACAAAGTTACGAATTGTATACTTTCAATTACATTTCTATGCCACCAATTCAATGAAAAGTAGTGCCATTTGGAAGTCCGAAAACACAAAACTTAAGAAAAGAATGACCACAGTTGTTTACAGGTCGGATGGTCAAACGAGTCAACGAAATTTATTACAAACCAACGCGAGAACCGTAATCTGATTTTGTAGTTCTGAAACAAAATTAACGGTGTTGAACAGACGCTTTTCACCCCGATCGATAAATAAATACTAATTTTGAACTTGCGGCGGAAATGTATAAACCCGTTAGCACATCTGTTAATCCAACGCTAAACAGTCCAGGGTTTAATATTTTCCCTTCAGCTTTTATTTCTATCAGCGTACAAATCAGAATCGGTTTCCAGAAAGTAGTTTCTGCTTGTGGGAAACAGACAGCCGTGACAACTGTTCGACGTAATAAGTGCCGAGAACCAAGTTCTCGCCTGGTGACATTTCGCTTTCCACTTTTTCTTATGAAGACTGATAGCCATAGTTCTCATTGCTGAAGTACCGAATGGAAATGTTTGGGTAGAGGTAATAACTTTTTGTGTGCGATATCCTACCGGGGAATTTTGAGGACTGAAACAATATCAGATTCGATGAAATCGCTAGTAAATATAACTTCAAAATATAACATGGTACGCAGAAAAGGTTAGCAAGCACTATTGATGGAATATTCTGGAGCTTGCCGAAACATAATTAATGGGAAAAATGAGATGAACTGTTTTGTTTTGTTTTGTTCAAACGATCATCAAAACCTCTTATTTCAGCGATTATTGCACCGTAAAAATTATAAGTGTTCAAAACCGAAGTTGGAAATGTAATGAAGCCATCCAATTACAACTAGGCAAAAGCTTACATTTTCCAAGTGCGAACATAACCATATTACTACTAGCTTTCCTTGTATGGGAGAATGTTTCATTTCCTTGAAGCAGGTACGGTGGCCATAGAAGTGGAAGAAACTAGAAAACGCGATTAAACAAGCTGATCGTTTTGGAGAAACCGACTAAACGCTTGTTTAATTTCCTTTTAGAGCGACGTACATTCGCAAAGCAGCATGAATCGTTCCATATTATCCATCAGACACCGAGTAGAATACTGCACTTCGATTGAAACGCTGCCATTTCGCAAATGGCGCCGTAACAGGAAAAAGGCTAAGATAATGACAAGTGATGCCATTCCAGAAGGAGTTTTAAAAACGTTATCACGGCTTAGATCGAAGAGAACTTGTCAGAAACCCACAACTGCTACTTCACGAGATGGCAGGTCGAATCGCATTCAATCGTTTGCGCGTCGATTGCATGTCTCAGCTGTTTCATCTTTTGAATGAAAGTGTAAGTAGATATTAGACCACGGCGTGTTTTTCGTAGAGCATGCATCGGAAAGCTTTCTACAACATCTAGGGTACCAAAAAACAAAGACCCTGGAATCTCAGAAAGTGTTTCGTAAATGAAGCGCATGGAGAAACAAATGCAACGGGAAATTATTTCCACAGCCGAATATGCCTATCAAATTAACTAGATTCGACAAAATTATTCCGGGTACGAAACACTGCCAGTTATGCGAGAAGGTTGATACTCGTTGACAGTTGAGTCACGAGTCACTACGTAAAGAATTATCAAGAGAGATGCACAACAGAAAGAAGAGCATTAAGATTAATTGTTCCTTGCACGAATAGCTGCTCGAGGAGTGAAGAAATACAGTGTGCTGTGAAACTGTGCCTAAGCAACAAAGATTTGACAGGCAAACAAAGTGAAGTATTTCAAATAATAAGTCTACCACCAACTACGGATTAATTGCAACATTCTTGTAACGGAACGCATTCTACGTCCTTTGTAAGACAGACTGGTATCACAATGCGTTGATACTGGAAAAGATACTGACTTCAAGAAATCCATTAAAAGGCTGAATGAAATGTAGAACCGCCAGTTTCAATCCAAAAGAGAATTACCGAATAATCATATCTTAATTATGGTACTCGTTGAATCATATTTCCTCAAACCATCATAAAATGATTTTAGTGTACCAACTGGTGAAATTACCCTTGAGCAGAGTCTATCACAGACGAATACGAACTCCAGCGAACTACGCGAACCCAAAAGTCACAGGACAAAGTCTGATTCATTTTTCGAGCACAAAGCTAAACAGATTCTACACATTTCCCGACGTTTGATATTTCGATTATTTTTTATATATCATGCTTAAACCCTGGATAAGTAAATGGGTCTATCCCAAAGTTTTCAGCATCAACAGTACAAACCCCTCAACCGTTAGCTCAAATTACTTTTCACAAGGCCTCTGAAGTCAGTATGATCGAGTGGGTGTCTAAGGTTGCGGTTGGTCAATCCTCTTTTGCATCTCGTGAAATGCTCCCATACGACCAAACGTCTCAAATAGCTTTTGCTGAGGAAGTCGAACTAAATGCTTTATCGTGGCGGAGGTATATCCCCACCAAAGTGAGAGGACAAAACGCCAAGATGTGGGTCAGTACTCCACAGGCGGTTCATCTAGTGGAGTTGGATAACACCCCTGTAGTCAAACCAACCAGAGGTGTACGAACCGCACGCCGTGTTTTTGGTAGTGGTTGTTGGCCTCAATCGGTATGGAGAGGTATTGGGCACCTTGGATATTTGACGGGGTCTGAAAGGCGTATAATCCGATGAACCAGATACAGGCCCCTATGGATTGCGGTTTTTACTCACCGCCTCGTTGGTCAGACTTTGGCTAGTCAAAGACACGGATTGTGAACTCCCCAAGGCAATTGACCTGTTTAGGCCTAAGCAACGTCCTCGGGCAAATCACAGGGCATTTTCTTTGCATAAAGATTATTGTACCGTGATTAGTTGGGCAATCGGTTTGAAATCAGATTTCAGTGATGTATATTTCAAACAATATCATCTTTAAGTGATGTTCATGCATTTTTTCATTATTATCAAATTCTGCTCTCTCTCTCTCTCTCTGTCTCAATCTTCGCCATGAGTTAGGCCTTAATATTCCCTTGAGACGTTAAACCACATTTGACTAGTTCTCTTTGTACATATTGATAGGACTGTACTTGCAGTTTTACAATCAAATTGCTGAAGTGAAAGCAATAGACAAAATGACCAATCTGTTTCTGGCTGTGGCCGGAGAATCAATCAGTGCTGCACTGCGAGTGTGAATACACTTAATTTCTGTGCACCATTTCAGATAGTAAAATGAAAGCGTTTCTCGAGAAGCGACGCGTTTCGAGTCATCCCATTGACCAAGAAAGGGAGAGACATACGGCCATATACGGCTATCTGCTTCCATAATTTGAACGAAAATGAACTCAAAATCTTGTTTGAAGTGATGGGTGTATAAATTATCATGAACTTTCTAAAACAAACACGATTTCGTCCATACCGAGCGCATTCTAGGGCCAATAATTGTTTTTAAATACTCAGAGCCACTTACAGAAACCGAGCATATTTACAATATTAATTCCCGGAACCGTTGAAGAAATTGGGCGATGGGTAAAAAAGTTGTACATTGATTTTCATGTTTAACTGGTGAGTAAAAAGCTGAACAATCCGTAAAATAATTCGTCGAGAATGAATGCGATAATTTTATTATTGAGCTTCATTTCGAATCCGAATGAGCACAGATACATTTTTATTGTGCTGGTTTCAGTTTCAATTCGAACAATCAATCACCATGCACTTTCGTTTGGCAGTTATTTTGCTTATTTCAATGAACGGATAAGAAACGATTAAACGTAGAGGCAGGAGCTTCCTCCATACGGAGAGAGAAGCCTTCGAACTTCATTGAACAGCTACCGCCCGCCGAAGTTGGGCAGCCCCCGAACCAATAAAGTGCTGTCCCATCCACATTCCGCCTGTCACATCAGGTGCATGAGGCTAAGGGCCAATCCCGAACACCGGTTCGTCAATCAAAGCACCAGCGAACCATACACTGAATTGAAACCCGAAGGCCTTGATCGACAGAAGTTCCCACAAGGGTGCTTCGGTCACACTACCACGATGGGTCTACGACCGGCTGGCTTGCAGGCCAGATTTTTGAGTCGCAGGCCCGGGTCAGAGAGCCCAAAGAAAAACCCCTTCGTCGGCGTGAGCCACCGCGAAGTATGTCATGCCCTAAAGTATAGGGCACCTATATGTATCATGATTTTTTTCATCCATCGTATGTTTATCACTCGTTAGACGCTTCCGGCTTTTAGGACTATTATCCGCCCCGACAAAACGATTTCCCGGTTGACAGTGTAGAACGAAAGCAGTTGTTTTTACAAAAGAACAATTACAGTAAATTAAAGAAACAACCAGAGGCGACTAAATGCATTATCAAAAAAAGTTATTCACTTCTTTCAAACTAATGTACAATTTGAATGCACAATGAGCAGAAAACAGAAATGAGTTGGAAGGTCACACAAAAAACAAAACCACACAGTGCCGTTAGCTTCCTGCTCCTTCTCCGATGTTTCATCGGAGAATTGAATCTCGGACCAATGAGAGTCCGTGCTCGACTGGCAAACGGATGGGGCACGAGTTGCCAGTAGTAAGAGCCTCTCAAAACGAGCCAGTATACAAATTCCCCTAATCTTAGACGATAGCACTGCCCACAAGTCTCTGGAAGATGCAAAGGGGTTCTGTTAAAATCTAAAGAGAAAAACAAAAGGCGTTGATGTAACGAGATTTGATTGAACAAGTAACCATTTTTCCGGGTCTATTTTCTACTTTTATTCAGCAAGCAAAACCTCCATATCACGTTGAAACAAGTTACGGACCTGAGGGTGAAAAGCATAACGTATGAGACAATTTTTCTTCTCTGTACCGTTTCCGGGTCTTTATGGGTACTCAAGACAGAATTTCACCTAATGATGGAGCAATATAACTGGTTTCGGGAATTTCAGATCCCCCCCCCCTATTCCCCGACCGCAACAAAAAAAAAACAGACAGAAAGACAATCTGAACAATAAACTTTTCACCCTCGACAAAAAGAAGGTCAGCATCTTCAGCATTTGCCAGGATTCGGTGTAGCAGGCACGATAAAATCAGTGACAAACAGACGCATCATATCTTGTCTGACAACACCGAGTGTGCGTACAAGAGACAAGGGAAGAACGAACGCAGAAAACCACTATCGGATTGTTCAACTTCTACAGTCAATTAGATCAGGATATGAGACGTGCGGAATCCCGGACTACGTGGGCCCTGTCAATGATATGACGTTCAGCTGGCTTTATGGATGGCCACGCACGGATGATTGCCATCCTGAAAGATAAAATTTATGCAGTAGATTATCTTAATTTTGCCAGTCGCCTACCTCATTTCTATATGTGCAATTCTGACCAGTGTAAATTTAGTAAATTACTGAAATTAAACCTTTGGTAACATAAATTTTATCTTGACTTGACTAACTAACCAGTGAAATAATTCATTCCATTGAGTATTAATTAACTGATATACAAAACTTCATTTTTACTTTTTTTTATCAAGTATACAAAGATACAATTTATAGAAAGAGGGAAGCGGCCAATCAAAGAGTTGCCATTCAACACATCGGGAAAAGTCAGGCGGTGGTGGTGGGATGCCAACACATCCCAGGGGTGATAATTTGGTGACGTTACCACCGGGCCACCACCTCATTTCATGAAAGAATATATATATTTAACACCAATCTTTACAGATACGGCGCCAAATAACCATGGGTGAGCGAAGAAATATAGATACAGAAGCGGGGAGAGTAAAACAGTCAACATCGGGGAGTAACGGTTTTTTTGTTTGTGTACTGAACGCCATTTTGAGTTTTTTTCGTTTTTCTTTACTTTTGGGATTGCAGATAAGAGAGGATGCATTCGCGCCACTGACTTCGGTTTGATGCGCGCAGTGTCTCCAGCGAAAGACAATCTGAATCTTGGGGGCCCCAGCCGGGGAGCCGAGAAACACCAATCCCGTAAATATAAAGCAACCAAAGGATAGAATCTACCAGAATAGACTGATCAAGACTGTTAGCTGATTTCCATAATTTCCATACGCATGAGGCTTTGTTCATAAGCTTAAATCATGCGCCAGTGTCTTCCCGCCTTTGGGTATTTCTAATCATAGTTAAGATGCCAAGAATGTTAAGAAGTGGAACACGAAAGATGATTGGTACCAGCAGGACCATTCGAAAACTTGATAATTTTTCAAATTGTACTTATGGCATCTTGGTTTCACATAGTTTGAAAAGTGTGTGACTCCATGCTCATTGGAATATGTCCAAAATGCAGCGGGATAGAAATGTATACGTAAGCTGATTTGTTTAACTTGACGAAAATCCATCGTGTAAAACATTACCGGAGGTGAATTAGCCGAGTAAATCCCGAGGAGGTGAACACAGATGGGCGTCACAGTGGTAGATCAGAATGGACAACTATGCTACAACTCTTCTCGGATCCATTCACATTGTTTCACACTGTGGTCATGTTTGTTGACCACGGAGACGAACCGCAGTGGCAGTGGCTGCGGTTTTTTATTGCGCATTTTGCCAGATCACTTCTATCCATCGAATGTAATTTGTTTCTTATGACAGAAGAAAGAAGAGAAACTCGAGAAACAGTAGTCCAGTAAACAAGCACAAGACGAGTAAGGGTCAATTTATAGACTCAGATACAAATCATGCTTTCGTACGAGCCATTGCACACAATGTGTACAACCATACATGCGCAATACTAACACGACCAAATACATGTGCAGTTTCTTGGGCTCCCCACGGAGGGAATTCCAAGCACAGTATGGTTTTCAGCACCGACATAAATCAATTAACGCGATAGGTGTCGCCAAGACCGGTTCAAACAGTGTCGAGCATATGGGGCCAGCATGAAATATTTCAAAATTTGGGAAAAGGAAATAAACAAACCGATGGGATTCAAGCATGAACCAGGAACCTAATGAAGGACTCAAAATGCCTGGATCTTGCATACGTGTAAAAATTTTCCATTTCTTTCAGCTAAAATCTCCTTTGAACAGTTTTAACCACCCATAGATCAGAAATAATTACTCTTCATTAAGTACCGTCATCTTTTCAAAAACAGTGCAAATAAAAGAAAATATCTGATTGAACTGGAGATTATTGTGATGAATATTCACATAACCAAGGGTGGGAAACATTGTATGAGACATCGATATAAAGTGGGCCGTTACACTAACAGGGGAAATTGAAAGAAACAGCCTAAAAAAACGATTAGCTTGAACGGATTTAGAATGCTGATTGTTTTAAAATGATTTTGCAAACCACGAAAATTGATCAATTCCCGCATCATCACCAACCGCATCTTTCCGAAAGGTTACACAACGCATATTACACTGCAACGAAGTTGAAATTTTCAGTTATAAGATTGTGAAAAACATTGAGTTTCCCTGTACATCAAATAGAATCAGCTGTGTTGTGAGCTGAGATACAACACTACAACTTTTCGTGCTGTTGGCGATAACCGCCGAAGGGTGATCGTTGTAATGAAAACATTCCAGTTTCCATGTCCACGACTATTTTATTCACACTCAACTATCTCGAGCGTGGTTGTTTAGAATTTGTTTGATAGCTGCTTATAAGTAGGATGAGCAGACCAATGCACGCTGAAAAATGAGTAAACAGGAAGATGTAAAAACAGACCAAACTGTAACCAACCCGGTGTCTTCCATCATTGCCAAGGTAATTGGGGAAACGCGGTACGAATTCGTGTAAGTAGCAGTCATGAGCTCATTCTGAAATAAAGAAAAGAAAATGCTAACATGATAGCTATGGGCAAAGGAGGATTGAACTTCTGAGTTGGAATTACAATGCAATTGCTTTGACGTTTTTGGGTATTACACAAGAAGTGTGTATTTACTGTCCCTCCCCTCCTTCCAAAGGTGAAACTTTTGCAATTCTGGAAAAACAATCACCAACTGTTGGCGAGGCCTTCTGACACCGTTATTCAAGATTGTATTAAGGACTAAAACGTCAACAGTCTGGTTTGCCACAAACAAATTGTGTCTCCGATCTCCGTTCCTCGTTCAAACTGCATTAGCGTGCAAGTGGTCATTATATCGAACACATAACAAACAAACTGTCAAAGAGTATTACAGAACAATATTCGTATTATCTCTGCCATGGCACAGTTGGGCTTATAAATAACGCAGTTCTGCAACAATTCGACCAGTGGCGGGAACAAAGTGGATACGGAGAACGCGCTCAAGGCTATCATGGTAACACTCAGGTTTCACTTCGGAGAACTAAATAGCATTGTTCTTACCTTTTGTTGAAGCCATGGATTGGGAAATTCAAACGGTGGAAAAGTGTAACCTAATTCATTCACTGGTGTTACTCCGATCACAAAGGGCTAAAAAGTCGTGTTTTTCGCTGTCCAGTAACCTTCCCTCTCCCATTCGACATCAGCGTTTTTATACTTTACATTCTTTCTTTGAAGGTCTGATAGTTCAAACAATTTTCAGGAAGGAAAGTGGAAAATTAAACAGCTATCACGCAGTACAAAGAAATGTGGAGTTATACGTGAGTGGTGCGATTCGCGCACAACCCCCGGGGCGATACACCGACTGACCATCCAACCGGATTACCGTCTATTTTTGTAAAGCAACATTCCACAAACCTGTTTAACATAAAAGAAATAATTTTTCTTTTGTGTCAAACCAGTTGAAAACTTATACGAAAGCGAATCACTCACTGCTTCATTCATCGTACTATAAATGTGTAAATACACCAAATGAAATAACTTTAAACACTTCTCTCCGTTCCACATTTTGTGTTCATAATTCAATCAGTTTGGTTGAGGTGGAATCTTTTCACACATTGGTTGAATGAGTTAATCATTCTACACCATACTTTTTGAATGAACAATATATGTATTGATGAGCGATGATGTCACCCCAGCATAAATGGTCGGTAGAAAGCGATAACCTCTTCCCTTAATTTAGAGGTATGCGAACACACTAACACGAAACCAGATCAGTGTAGCCAGTTTTACTTTGTACCGAATTCCGATCACTAGGAAAGATGTGTCTGTCACTGTGCGAAGTGTAGACACCCGGAACTTTGGAGAACCCCAGGGAACAACAGTCTACGTAGTTAAAGAGGTTTCAAATAAGTCACAAACAAGCAAATGATTAGCTCCGAATGTGTGACTTGCTCCAATTTCACTGATTGTTTAGATTCATGTTAATAAAGTTCACCATTAGGTATGGAGAACTGTCCAGAGTATCGGCAGCAGCTCACCTGAGCATCGACCAAAACAAGTCTCAACTTTTGGAATCTTTATTCACCTCGGCTGGTGATGAAACGTTTGCAAGCAAATTGCCAAGCTCGGTGAACAGGCGAAACGGGATTCAGTTCACCCGAGCTACGAGAAGGGATTTTCAATAGAAATTTATTAAGACTTGTACACATCACGTAAATTCCATTTCTGATGTCTTCACACGTCCAATTGCTCCACTAATCAAAAAGCAGAGTGTAACATTTCATAGTCCGACAAAGACAATATTGCGATAGGATAGATGTATAGAAGATTGGTCGAGGTGGCGAATTTCGATATCTCTGAGCATCTGTGATATTTTTAAGTGAACAGGTGCCTTCAAATGCGATGGAAATATTTGTGATGACCGACAAAGAGCACCAGACAGCCGTATCGTTCTGTTCGGGGCTCAACAGCAGTGCGTAATTTTTGACCAGGTGCCTTTCTTAAACCCATGGAGATCCAAATGAAAAACAACAACTGCACACGTCCCAGTTTATGAAATCGAATGAGAATTTGCCACTCGATAAACTCTTGTTCTTCCTGACACCGTCAGTCGCCGAAAATGAAAGAAATAAAGGAATTAATAAATATAGATTTTGTATAATATTTTTCTTAAGAAGACGGAGTTTTCATAAACTTCGGGCTTGCATTGGCAACGTCATATCAACAATCATATTGTCCACCGAAACATTTGCTAGTCGTAAATGGCTCGATGTGGTTAATCGTCCGTACAGACAAAAGTTATAAATGAAACAAAAAAGCGAAGTCAGTGAATAATCTGGGCTCGAAGCTTGAAAATACTGAAATCAAAACTGGCAATGGCAGGGCATCAAAGCATTCGGGTTGCAGCCATAAAATCATAAGCAACACTGCTCGCGAGCTCCAGTAGATATGGCCGGACAGTACAATCAATGAAGCCTCTGCTATGAGAGGATTGATCGAATATAACACCAGTATTTAGACGATAAAATAAGCACAAAGTTCAAACGGAGATCTTTTTCTTCTATCCCCGTTTTTTCACGACGGGAACAGAATACGGAATAGATGATTTCTGATTTAAGTCTCCGGAACAGTGTATATAAATATATATAACACTCAGCGTTCACCTTCTTCTCTTTAATATACACATAAACCGCATTAACGAATGGAAACGGAAGAAAGTTGTACAACAGATAACAGGGAAATTAAAACGAAATGCTATTGATCCACCAGAACATTGCCCGACGGAATAACCAGTCCAAATTAGAGAAATACCAGAGATGATTGACAAACCCAGATTTTTAAATATCTAACTCTGTGGTCAAAAGATCAGAAAATGCAGCTGGAGGACTTGCAAAAAAGATGAATAGAACACAATGATGCAAAACGTTTTGTGTAATATGAAACGGTCTTAAATTGCCAGTTCTTAATGATGAGCGCCTCAGTTTTTGAACATATATCAAACACTGATAACAAAACAAGACCAAAAAAGATTTCATCATTGCTGCCTTGGTTTTCCAACACAAAACTGAAAAGCCCCACAAATCCTTGTCTATAGTCAGTTCTTGGTACACGAAGATTTACACTGTGAATGAAGCGTAATAAAATAACACTGCGTTGTTATTCATGCAGAAACCTGAAAAAAGGTCCCTACGGTTCATGATTCGGTTTCACTTGCATTCAGACAGAACGAAAAAGCAAGACAGGAAAGAGTTACGGGGGGAAAACATGAGATATGCACACACACACACACACACGAAAAACAATAAAAACATTCTGGGCTAAAAAGAAAACACAAACTCATAAAGCTTTGGTTTTATTTCATTTTGATAGCATTGCATTTATTGAATTTCCTGGGGGGAGGAGGGGGACTGGTGTTTTAAAAGTAAAACTAAAAGACCTCAGCGCTACTCGATCAGACCGTGCATGGAAAACAAACAGAAGGAGAGATTGGCAACTGTTTTTGTCTCCCTATGGTAGATATCATTAATTTGCTAAGGCTAGAAAAATACTAACTAGTTACTTTTCAGATACTGCGAAAGTCTTCGTCTAGTTCGTGTGAATATGGATGGCCACTGATCAACATGTTTTGAGATGAACAGAAAATTTCGTTCCCTTGTTCATTTATTCCCCAATCTGGGATTTAGTAAAACTGTTACTACTCATGTGTAACTCAAACGGATTTTATTTTGAATCCATAGAGTTGAGTTGGAAACTCACGAGGGTAGAAAAAAAGTCACACGTTGTAAGCAATTTTCTAAACATATCTGAATCTTCGATTAGAGACTGATGCTAAGATAGGCACGTGCATCAGTCGAATTCAAGAAGGTAACTCAGACTAATCCTGTAGTAATAGTTTTTTATTCTTTTCATTGAATAAAAGAAGGCTATTCACTGTTTGACCTCCAATTCACTTTGTCTTGTATCCCAATCACTCAGGAAGGGGGGTTACATCCTAATGAAGCACAGAGAACGGAAAACATCGGATAGCGGTGGTGGAAGTGGATAGTTAGGTTAAACATGTGGAAATGAATTGCTAACACGCTAACGAATATGCCCACTCCATGAACGGTAAAAAAGAGTTCACCCACGGATGGTTTATCCAGTTAGTTACATGCCGTTTACTTGAGCACACATAACACTGCTTCTATTCAAGCTTCCGTGGTACGTAAATTAGCATGTCTTACGTGAGCGGCCGAAGACAGTAAATAAGATGCTCACCGCTGGCAGCATTTGTTTTCGTGCTGTATGGGCGAGCGGGATCAAGGGAACCGAATATATCGAAACAAAGGAATACATTTACATTCAAAACAGAGTACAGAAGCACAACTGATTACCTATCCCCAAAACGGATTTTACTTAACGCCAATTCAACGTCCTACGGGGGGATGTGGAGTCTAATTTGAACAAAAATATCAATATGACAGAGAAATTCGGATGATGAAAAACTATTGAAACTTTTGCTCGATACAAACCCCTCCCCAAATGTCAATCCACTTGTCATCCGGAAGTTTTAAAGCACAACATATCACCCGCTTTGCGATTGGATCAGCGACATTATACCAGGATAGCACGTTGTTTGACTTTCATTTACAAACTAGCGATGGGTTTGCTTTTGAATATGGCAAGTGTACAATTATTTTTTATCTTAGAGGTGAAGTACACAGAACAAAACTACCTGAACAATGCACCACAAACCCCGCGGTCAGATATACGTTCTTATCTCGGTTTGAACTCAGTTATCTGATTCGCTCGGATCTGGGCATAAGGATTGAGTAAGGTTGTCCGCATTGCCGAAACACTCAGTTCGCGCAACCACTCGCACACAATCAGGTTCTCTTTGAAATCTTACCTGTCTATCGCTCCGTCCTAGCAGTCTACCAGCAATGGCATATCACTGCACTCCTTTTGTCTACCTGACCATGGGGTCCAATCAGAATACAGCTGTTTATTGCAACCCAGTCAGTCCTAGCTAGCTACCTAACCAACTCATAATGGCTAGCCTACACAGGCATTCCCAGTCCCACTGTACTCCAATACAAATGAACGCGCATCGGTGTGCATTCACTGCATCCAGGAAAAGATAATTAATAGGTGAGTAATCGATGAATTGACCAACCAGTTAGTACGAAGTTAAAGTAGGAGAAACAATCCATTTCCATTCAGTTTTTTGGTGGACTCAATAGCGTTCTGTCGGAACGAGTCCACAGTGAGAACAAAGAGGAAACTTCTCGCAGTTACTAAAAACTAATGGTAATTAATTAGCACTTAAATAGGATGAAAATACGATCTGTTATCAACGCTTGAACAGATCGGTACTGCTATTAACGTATCGACCTACAAAGTGCATTATCCATATTGATAGCCCTTTGTCGAATCGGGACCGCCGCTTGGCAAACTGTGACAAGGAAAAGCAAACTAACCTCTAAAATTCGCTTTTCCCAGTGCGTTAGAAACACACCCGGTTCATCTTGATCTTCCAGTTCCACACCGTCCAGTGTTGGACAATTGAAAAACGCCCTGGCGACACGCTGAAAACAAATTAGAGAGCCACCGATTAGTTGAGACTGACTCAAATAGCTTGTGGATTCATCGCAATGTGCTCTCAAATTCACGTTATATTGTTTCTTTGTCAATAGTGTTCGCGTCGTTTTTTAGCCCAGATGGTGTCACATTTGATGGGTCACCTGTTAGGTTCTGGTTTATTTTCGATTCGCTTTTTTAATTGAAATTAGTTACTCAAATTTTCAAGTCGAACGACAAAATCGGAGGCTCTTTATCGCAACTGAGCTACACACAAAATAGTAAAAGAAACAGTAACTTGAAAATGGCAAGCTGAGGAAGACAAAAAAGGCATGTAGTTAGACTTTGCATTTAACTCACAAATACTTGTGAGTAGTGGTATTGATTGATTTGAACTGACTATCCTTCGAACTTCACATTGGCGCACAATCCTCAGTTCGTCGATTCAACCATACATNACTCCGGACCCATCGCATGGAAGGTGTGTGCGTTACCACTGTGCCAGCCAGCTCATACCGTGACTGAACCCAATTGCCAATTCATGCTTGTTCAGATGTAAGTGATAGTCAGTCAGTTCATTTAACCCGACAGCCCGTAACCTGCATGAAAGTCCTGACTTTGTGAGAGGCTTCCGATTGGAGTTAACAGGTTGTCATCTGCGTCTCCCTTCGTTGCTGTCAGGTCAAATGAATTGGCTGACTATCACTTAAGCTGACACCTGAACAAACATGAATTGGCAATTGGGTTCAGTCACGGTATGAGCTGGCTGGCACAGTGGTAACGCACACACCTTCCATGCGATGGGTCCGGAGTTCAAATCCCGGACGGGACGGTGGATATGCACTACTGACGAGCTCTAATAAGAGCGAAACTCGAGTCTAGCGCTTCCGAATGTATGGTTGAATCGACGAACTGAGGATTGTGCGCCAATGTGAAGTTCGAAGGATAGTCAGTTCAAATCAATCAAAAGTTAGACTTTTCGCAGTTTTCAATTCTGAATACAAAGTCCGTAAAAATGTGAAATCTCCGAATAGGAACTTATTCCAGGAACTAAATATTTTTCCAGGATGAACAATTTGTCATAAGACACAAGCGCAGTGGGTAGCAAATTTTAAATATTTAATACTGGTTGTTCAAAACTTTTATAAGAGCACTATCCACGACCAAAATCATGTGGAATCATAGTGATGCGTTCTGTTTTCATCAAAACGCTTAACACCGCAATATGATAGATTTGAGGATGTATGATCGAAGCTTTAGTTTACTACCGTTTGGTCGTAAATCCGACGAGAACCATTCTAACTAATCAGCACAACGACGTTCACTAGGAACAGGATACAGTTCGCGGTAAAACTAGCTGATCAAATGGGCACGATTAGATCAAACTAATTTTAGAACTAATGTGTGGCGTAAGAAATAGACAATCTGCGGTTGGTAGTACCGAATCAACCGGTACAGTTTCATCGGGATGTATCCGCAAAAAATGTCCGTTACCAGGTAACGAACAGAGTAGAAGACAAGTGGGCATGATAGACAGGTTGATAACTAACAGATGGGCAATTCATACACGCCATCGTTCTCGTCGTTCTGTCCTGTCATCGACTGAACATCACGTTGCGTCTATTTTCACGCGAATCAAATCAGAAACCCAAGCAAGAATCAGGACAGCACGATTGAGGAGAAAAACAATGAGGGCCGATCTGACACAAACATGGGCATGCAGAGAAGGTAACACGGGTCGCATATCACCAAGGCAATCGTTTCGAGAATAACTTTTTCCTTGTTTTATACGTTGTTTAAGGTAAGTATTAAAATTACTGTCTCAGTTTTGTGTAAGACGTGACTTCATACTGTAACACGGATGATTCTGGAACACACTATATGTCTCAATGAAAGAACAAAGTGAGAAGCTGGGGATGACGAAAACGGCACGACTTACGACAACAGTTGGTGTGACCACAATGTGTGCCTCTTTGGTATGATTTCCATATGCACTCAACCATCGCCGTGTGACAACTCTTACAACGTTTGAACTCCATTGAAAAACGGAACTGTGAAGAAAATTTAGAAAGGATAGACCGAGGTATTTTAACTTGAAATACTTGTCTGGAATTAAAAAACTGAAAATTTCCACTACCACAGCACGTCCGTAAAAATAAGTAAGAAAAGTGCCTCCTAGTGTACCTTACAAATGAAACAGAACGAACATGATTGAAATGAATTTTTAATATTAAGCGGTTCACGAATAAATCCTCCAGTGTTATCCAAGTGACATCATGAATTCTCGGCACGAAGCATTCGCATTATCAACTCCACTACATCACACCGCCTCAACCCAACCTAGACGGAAATTAGAGACCTGAAACAAGAACAAATCCATCCCTCTCCTCCCTCCTCCACCTCAAATACCATAAATTGAAGCGAAGTTCATCTCACTTTCTCCGTGGTTGATAAAACTGTCTGGAACGCTAAGAAGCGCGTATCGAACAAGAGTTTTGATGTGAACAACAAAATCCTGTTAAGGTGGTGAAAAATGCAAAGATTAAAGTACACGTTTTCTCCCTCGAAAGAAAACCCCTTTGCCTGTATGCGTGCGTGTGTTCACTCTAACCGGACAGCATGTGAGACCGGAAACATAAAATGCGACATTTCGGTCACTCATAAATGACAATGATAATCACAAAAAATTTGATCACATGATCCCATTGACCTTATGTGACATTATTCCGGATAAGGGCATAACCAAGGAACATCGAACAACGAGCAGCAACAATACGAGAACACGAGACGACGATGGGCACTTTATTTTAAATGCGACTCCACTGCTCTATCGCGATGCATTAGCTCCAACTGGGGAAAAGTTCCCATCCCGAACTACCAATTCACTAATGTCAAAGGGATACGGCATGTAGCGAATGAAGCGTGAACTGAAAAGCTAGGAAGCACTAATTCTATGAGTTATGGCATCACATATCAGATCATCTATGAGCTGATTACAGATTTAACACGAACACAGGATAAGGAAAATAATGGTTAGAACGTGCAAGCATTCTTTTTCACTATTCCAGCATATTAGAGCCAAGGATTACCGCGAGTAGACCGAAAATCCAGTTTCTTCACATAGGGCATTTTCACATTAGTGATTAGTTATTTTTTACGGACAATTTACTTTTCGAACCAGTGTGGACATGTACACCGGGCTAGCACTGCGCAATGAATTTTCCGAAAAACCTAAGCCATGAATATCTTTTTCACAATTTCTCATTTGAGCGCCCGTACAAAAATCTGATAAGACCTGTGGAGTTGTTTTTGTATGCGTACTACTGGGTGCATGCACAATCCCCCCCACCCTCATACACGAATCCGCGGTCACCTTTATCGTTCAAAAAGAAAACTGTCGTGTGCCGCCTGACCTCATTCGAAGATGAAAACAAAAAGCTCGATCACTGCTTTAGCTGACGGATAAACTAAACTCCTCTCGTAGACCGCACCGCTTAATTTGTTGGCCACAGTATGGTGAATGAGCGCCTTTGGATTCAGCGGAATACAAACAGTGTGCTGTATTTTATGATGCTAATTCTATCTGCAATAGAGGAAAGCGAACAAGATCTGTCATGTTTTGGTCTGAAGTATTCCTCAACAGCAACGTTCCCATGGTAACTGTCTGTACCAGAAGTTGTGTTGCACACCCGGAGCGTATTGTTAACAAATGATGTATCATTCAGAATTCTTCGCACTCAGATTATATGTATGCTCCGGTGAAGAAGTATCCAGCTTGCAAAAGATTAAGAAACGGAATATGCTGTTTAAAGTATACAGCATACGGGAGATGAAAGCGCGCACCCGTCTGATCCAGGATATACTTGCCGTAATGATGATCTGATAAAATACGTGAGATAGTTTATTTGTTAGGATAAACTTTTCTACCTCATAATTGCCGGTGAAAAACCAGAAATTATGAAGTGAGGCAGACCGGTAATTAAATGAATCAAAACAATCAAATGCTGCAAGTATTGAGTGAACTTGAAGTTGGCAAGCACTGTTTATTCATTTTTTAAGCTTCTCCCAAGTTGTGTTGTTAAATGACGCTCTGATTACCAAAAAAGCAGGGGACACATTTTTGGCTCGGTTAGGACTCATCCGTAATATGTATATTTTTTGCCTCTACTACGACTTCAATTGTGAAAGCCATCACCCCGGAATCATACGATCAACGGCGAACAACTTTGGCGCAGGGTTACATCAGTTTAACGAAAGCAGTCCGGGTAAGATCGTCAGAAGTACCCGTTGCTGATAAAGCCCAATGCTCCTTTCTATTCTTTTTCGATCAATGCAACATGGTGCCACAAAAGTCGACCAAAATAATTGCTTCATATTTATTCGTCGGAAAACACAAATGGCAACATTTCATTATGCCTGCGACTGAAAGCAAACCAGCATTTGTGAGGCAATACAAGGGGATTATAACGAACACTATTAGTTTACTCTACTGATTATTTGAACTCGGTGTGATATTATGTGCGTGATTAATTTTTTGGGGGGAGGGGAATGGTGAAAATTATTTTAAAAAAAAATTGGCATTGAGGTAAACAGAGCGGCAAAAAGGAATTGCAAATCACCTGAAACACACTGAGATAAACAAACTAGGATTCTTTTCGAGAACAAGCTTGGTCAGACACGTATGCACCGAACTGTTTACTGGCCCAAATTATTGACGTTGTTAAACTATAGTATTGGTCGTGAGACCTAAAGCAACTGATCGTTTCTCTGATGTGAAATGCGTTTTAGGGTACAGATACGAAATTTAAGTGTGTGAGAAGATCAATTCTTACATTTTTTATTTGTAAAAAGCACGATGTCACATCATCAGTTCGTGCAAATACAGCTGGTAAAACAGTCTCCCACTTAATTGTGTCAATAAACGGTTTCAGCTAATGACCCACTTCCAATCTTAATCAAATGTAAACGGTCTGATCAGCTTCTCGGTGGCGTAGTGGGTAGCACGCTTGCGTTCTGCCCATGAAGTTCCGGGTTCGATCCCCAGTCGGGTCGATGGATTCGCACTGCTGATGAGACCCAACCAGGTCTGCTTCCCGGTTCCATGCCCAGTCGGGTCGGTGGATTCGCACTGCTGATGAGACCCAACCAGGTCGAAACAGCTGTCCAGTGCTTCCGAGCTTTTCAGTTCACGCTTCATTTGCTATATACACGACGAATTCCCATTTGAAATTTCAAATGTAAAGAGTTGAGCATTGCGCAATCAGGCTATTAACACGCACCTGTTTAAGTTATTCCTGACTTTATAACTTATCCTCATTTATCCTGTGTCAATAAACTCTCCAATTGTGTCCTCAAACAAATTTGGATTATGCCTGCATCCAGATAATACACCCTGATGGTCACGGCCTAGTTCACCAGTCAGATAATTCCTCGCATCATTATCATCATTGTGTGGCGAATTCTGTCACCTTGGACCTCGTTTGAATAGGGGAAGAAAAGCAAAGGACAGTTGGATGCGATCTCCCCCATCAAACAGATGTCACGTCCCGAATGATCAACTAGCCCATTTTGTCAGACAAAGTCAGAGAGTGACAGATCTGGACTGTTCGGAGATCAGTAGCTTGATGTTTCCTTAATCTAAAAGTAAGACTAGTATCCTCTACCAAACGACACAATGTGCACCAACGCATTTGTTCTGACGATACTTTTACACCTTTTCCGAGCTAACTTTAGTCAAAACCCGCAGACCTTTAGCCTCGACGCACAACTTGTAGTAATGACGCCGTAGGTGAATCAGGACAAATGGTATCGGAATGTCCTGAGGCCAACAAATGTTGAAACATTTTATTGTCTACAAATGTTGGTGTTGCAAAGCGTGGTTATGAAGTGAGGAGGTATGGCGATCGTACGCTGCGCAGTTGACCGTGTTACATGTAGCGTGTTTGGCAACTTTATTCAAACCATCACCTCTGCATGCAAATTCAATACTCCCCGCCGATCTTCCGAGCTGGTGAAGCGATAGGGTCTTTCCAGTCCGTCTTATTTAACGTCCGCGTTATCGTAGATGCGCATAACGGTAGGTAAGGTATGATATAAATTGCTGCCACCAATAGTGCTGTGCTCTAAAGGCCCATTACCGACGAATCGAATGCGAAATGACGGTACTATCAAGGGATTCTAAAATTCGCTACTCCTGTAGGAAAAAGTCTCAAACATATTACAAATGTTAGATTGTTTTCCATTCACAAGCTCTGAAATAAATCAAAAGTAATACCGCAACAAGGGAATAATTACCGTTCCGTCTCTCCACGTCAACTGGATTCCGTTCTTGAGATGCGAATACATTAACAGTCCAGGAATAATAAACACCGTTCACAAAATTACACCACTATTACTATCATCAGTTTATTAACGCCGCAAAATTTGACAATTAATACAGTCGAGGCTCAGGTTTTGTCTAAAGCGTGATGGGAAAAGATATACTGTAGGGCGTCTTTTGCGAACACTGTTTATTATCCTTGGCTTGTTAGTGTATCCACATCACAAGAAAGGACTTCACTTTAAAAGGGGATACGGAACTGTACTTTTTGTGCTATTTATTTATTTCAGCGGTTGTGAATGTAAAACAATGAGATTTTTACTCACAGAAGTATCCCATTTATACGGAAACGCTGAAACTGTACGAGATGTGTCAAATGGTTTGACGGTACGAGCACATCGTTTGAACTTTCTCCAGGCAACATGTGGTGCAGCATGCGACCACCACACCTCGCTTCCTAATCAAGCTTTGCAACATCAATATTTGTAGATAATAAAATGTTTCAATATCCGATACTTATTGATTCGACTCGCCTACAGTAGGATGGTTAAAGTTTGCGCGTCGAGGCTAAAGGACTACGGGTCATGGCCAAAGCATTGCGAGTATTCGCTAAATAAATTTGGGTCAGTGCTAAAGGATTGGGGTTCGTCAAATTTAGTGATGTCTTTATTCTAATATAAGTAGCTAGCAGCAAGAGAATTAGGTTGACGATGTGTAATAATAGCATAAATTTACAGTGTACAGATTATCCAATAATAATGGAACGAAATTTACCCTAAGCTAAACAGGGATTGTGTGAATAGGAGACTGGAAAGTGTGATACATCTGTTTTTTTCGTTGTTTTAAGCCCTTTAAAGTTTCCGTATGGTCGGGGGTGGAGGTCTTGGGTTTTGACCGATCACACGTGTACTGTACTTCGTGAAATTCTAACCAAGCGTCTCAAATAGCCTTCTCTAAGGAAGCCACACTCACTGCCTTCCGTTGACGGTTTCCTCGCCAATGTGAGCGGGGAAAAAAGTCAACATCGGTGGTTGTAACGGGGTTGGTAAAACACTGGTAGCTCAACCTAAGGGGGTTGGCTAATAACCTTGATCCCAAACCAACCAAGAGGTATGCGGAATACAGCCGTACCTTTCCATTTCCGGCAGTGGTCACCGTCGTCACTGTTCACCAAAATGTATTGTTTACCTGTTACGTCTCATCCTATCCATAGGGCGTATGGTTTGGTGAACCAGACACCGGTCTTTAAATAATTACGGTTTTTCCGCACCACCCCATTACGTTGTGGTTCCAGCTTTGACTAGCAGAAGGCTCTCAATGCGAATTCTCTAAAAACGTTTACCAACGTTGGCCTGGGTAAACTGGTAGTTTTCCACCCACAGGAAAATCATGAATCGATTTCTGGTACAAAGAACGTTTTACCGCGATGTGTTCGGCACCCCGTGTGAAAAATAAAAATGATAATAGCACTTCATTGTAAGAACCTGCCAGCCCAACTGAGGATCCAATCCAGAACCATAACGTTAGAGTGAAAACATGCCACTCACTTGACTACGGGGCAGATGAACAGGTTATTTTACCTTATCTAGACATGATACATTACAAATCCACCTTGAGTTGGAAACAAGCAACCTCACAGGTCCGCACCGATCTGTAAAGATTATGCCCCGGGCGGCCTCACTGCGAACCCGATGAAAAGAATGCATAGAATAGTACCGTATTCTACGAGATTTACGTTTGACATTCTTTGAATAATAGCACCAGGGAACACAAACTGGAGGAAATTTTCAAATCAGTTGAATTTATATGCGGAGTCAAACTAAAGAAAAACAGCCACAATCGGAAACAGATAACTGATTACTCTCACACTGATCGAACATTTGCACGTAAACGGAGCAAATGTGAACACGAACCCCGTCCACACTATTCGATCACGGGTTTATCTTACCTCGATTACTGTTCCCAAACACGACTAGGTAAGTTTCGTTTCTGAATCCGTATACAATCCATAAAATAACCATTCAAAATTATCGTGAACATGACGTTCATTTGAAACAAAGCATATACAGCAGTTTGATCGACTGTGGCTGTCATAACTCTGATCAGCCTCCTGAAACAAGATATGGACGGTAGAGTATGGCCAGGAATCAATGTTTGACTAGTCTATGAGTGGTTTTCAGGCCATGTACCCCTGAGATAGAACAATATGATAGTAACCAAAATTAGTTGTCTCCCGCCGGACCGAAGAGCACCGTATACAAGCAAAATAGTCATATCCATGACCGATGCTGATTTCCTTCTGTCAAACTTCTTGCACATGACAATAAAATATAACCTGTGTCGTGGCACTGCATGCAGTTCATCGATAATTAAAGATCGATTAAAAAGAAAACGGAGCCTACTGATGGACTAATCTCTAACTGTAAGCCCGAACGGAGAATAAGAATAAAAGAGCAAAAAACAAAGGAGGCGATCATACATTGACATTTTATGCTATGGCATTTCTACCACACAAAACCCTGGAACTTTGTTCAGTTAGATAAATGAACAACCCAAATGACTCAAGGGCTATGGTAACATGATTATAGTTTCATTGGGATTCGGTTTCCCGTAACTGCAGATTATGATCACTGTTTCTTCTCTCTCCCTGTGTTTGAAAAACCAGACACGCAAACAGTTACAATCGGGAATGAACGGTCTTAATTGAGCTAGCTTGTCTGCCCTAAATCATTACTATTTTTACCGGTTTCTGAGAGGCTTACACGCGCACACACTTGCAAGGTGAAAGAGCAAGACGAGCGTGCATAGTGAGTATACCGTGTGACAACACAATACAAACTGAGACCGTTCCATTTATCCGCACCGCAGAGCTATAGTCTAAATCTAGGCGAATCCAGATGCAATTGGAATGTGCGTGCGTGCGTGTGTGAGACAGTATGTGTCGCGCTCACAAAGTGTCCGCTCATGACAGCTGTCACTCAGTTCCCTGTTGTTTTATGCAAATACGGAAGGTCGGACACGCTACCTAGGCTGGGCCAGTACACTCAGCAGGCGGTCATGTAACAACTATTCAAGCCGAATCGCTTAATGCACAAGGATATATTGCATTCACTTGTTGGTGACAGTCCCGTCCCTGATTTGATGACTGTCTCCGTTTTAATGGGAATGAGGACCAAACGTGTGCGGAGTGGGGGCTGAAACCAAAAGGACAGAACTGTGAACGCAGTAACCTCCTATGCTGCCAATCGTGAAACCATCGAGATAAGTTTCTGACGTCTTCGGAAAATCGTAGCATACAGAATCAGTATTTGGATAAATTTTCACCCAATTGTAGACATAGCGTCTAAGGCTTGCCTGACTGAACGTGGCCAAGGTGGGTAGTTCACATGCTGTCACAATTTGTTAGTGGTTTGGTTGTGAAAAGTACTACGTCATAGGATTTTCAACAAGAAAAGTATTCTGATTGGAACAACTTGGTGAAGACAAGATTACAGTGGGAAACTCAAAGTAACTTTTGACCATTACGGCTTATGAATGAGAAGGAAGGCCGTGCGCTGAACCGATTGTAGTGGAATCGATCTAACAGACTGGTTTGAGTGATATGGTGCACAACTGTCACGGTTTTGTGCAGCTTTATAACACTTTACAAAGAAAGAATGCAACACTTCCGCTGGTTTCATTTATTAAACCTATCAATCGGGAAAACATTTCCTGACACTGAATATTTTCTCACATTGATAGTTGTCTACTAATCAACCAGTCTGTTTCTTTCTTGTGATAATCGCCCATCGGCCATTCCTCAACCATGTAATTCAGTACTACAGCCAAACCCCTTCGTCCCATTACCCTAACATCTTGTTATCTTAAAATTACCGAAAGTACCATTGTCAAACGTTCGATTTCTTCTTTCTATGCTCTCTAAGCTCATCTTTAATGTTTATACGAAATGAATATACCCACTTCTAATTTTGTCGACTGCCAAGTTCATCCTGCTACGAAATTCGTAGATACATTTATGAAATCCTTAACAGGTGTTTTCTCCGAATATATAAATATTTCACGTTCTAAGGAAGACAAAGAGTAGCGAACAACCTCCTTGGACGTGTTTTCTAGATTTTCCGTCCAGCTTTGACTCTGTTTCACGTTCCTTCCTTCTTCGCAAGCTGTAAAAAGTTTGAGTGCCGCAAGCACGAACAGAAATCCACACACTCGATTGGATATAAACTATCGGTGAATAATTCCGATAAGCTCCAGGGAGTGGTTCTTTCGACCTTGTTTTCCACCTGCAATAGTGACCTATCGACGAGATAATCAACCCATTTATATTTAAATAAACCGGTGATGTACCCCATTATTAGGCTACGTCTTTAATGAAGGTGCCTCAAATTTTCTACAGAGATCTACCTCGTATTTACTATTTATCTGCTCCACCTAGATTGGCCCTTAATTTATCAGTGTTCGTAATGCATATTTCACCTCTTCCGATCTACTTATCCATGTGACATCACGAGCTTAAAAGAAGAACCTCCAATTGGAGTAGATTTGTTGTTCTTATCCTTTGTGTGCGATAGAATCCGTTTTTCTTTTTCACATCGCCCCCGTCGGTACTCTACTTGCCTTTTTTCCTATTGTTGTAGTGTTGGCCTCATCGGCATCACCTCATATTTACAACTGTTTGAAGATACTTGGAGGATAATCTTTTCGAAGACGAAAACTCCAAAAATCAAAAGCCAAACGAGAGACAGCTCAACTTTTGGTTTATTCGTGTACTTCTCCTGCTTATTCTGTTGTTCCCCGGTAGTCAGTATCAGTCTTTGTAAGAGAGCTTTTAAAATTCGTCACACTAGACTGTTGACTAGCAACCGCGTCTGTCACAACCCTTGATGAACTATATGCACAGCTGTTTGAACCACACTTGTCCGTGTGAAAATTTAGACAGGAAATACCTTCTGATGCCACTGGTTTTTTGCATAGCGATCTATCAAAGTGTCACTCTGACACTTTAACACGCTCTGTTTATCGCTTCTTAACCTCTAGCATTAACATCTACCAAAATTTCACTGTTCTTTGTCTCGCTCTACTTCTCATCAATTGGGGGGGGTACGTTTCTGAGGAATTTCTCGGCAAGTTTTGAAGGTTAACTCTTTTTCAACACTTAGCATTTCCTTCTTTTCGATGAGATGGAGTGTAATATTTGGCAGAAATACAGACAACTGTCCACGTGAAAGTCTGCACAAACACAAATATGATCGAGGCAGGATCGCGTGCGTGCCATCCAGGCCCTATCCTTGGCAGTTCAATGCACAATGACACCCGATGCACGGCAGAGGCCGCTGTGAGCGGATACCACCAAAACGCGCAAATAAATAACTTCTCGTTAGACGTTCACAAAGATTAAACAAGCAACCGGAATTTCGGTTTGATGAGAAATTATGCTTTGCATTTTGCTTTTCTATGCCTATTTCGAGTGTAAAACAGAAGACTAAACATTTGGGGCATCAGTGGAAAGAAATAAAAAAGAATTTTAACGGTATCAAAGAAACAATCAAAGTATTCACGACTGGCCAAATCACACTTACCCCGAGTGAGACCAACCCAAAGCGGGCAGCTGCGTTTTTGGATCACGCGGTGTTAACGGACGGCCCAGCGGATCCCGATACATGGCAAACAGACTGCTGGAAAACCCCTGGAATAGACAAAAAGATTATCAAATACACACATACTCACACACGTGCACACACACACACACACACACACACAAACGCACACAGAGAGAGAGGAAAAAGCAGTAAACTAACCAGTGCGTGGAGTAGTTCGTGTTTGGCAATGAACAAAGAACGCATTGAGTCGATTGGTTTCTGACTCAAAGCACCCGGACAGAAGTTTATATATCCAGCAATCGGCCTGCAAGAGATCAACAACGGGCACGATTACAGTGGATAGAAACGTGTGTACTAACTATGCGGAAAAAACGATGAAGAAAAAGAGATAAAAACAAAAACAAAAAGTAAGGAATAATCAGCTGAGTAGGAAGGGAGGAAAACCTTCGTAAGTATATAAATATGAAATTGAATTGAGAATCTGAAGATCGGGGTGGTTAAAGTTGTGACTCGGTTGTGGCGAAACAGTTAGAAAAGCTTGGTTATATGATGCACATAAGTNGTAGCAATGTGTAGATCGCGCACAAAAATCAATGGTACCAAAACCTTTGTGGATTTTCAACGTGGCGAACCATGGACAATGATTATTATCATTACTAGTTGTTGTTGGTATTTTTTGTTCAAGATAGCAGACTATCTACCTCCCTCTGTCTTTGATGGGTGTCGGCGAGCACACAGAAGACTCAATCGGCATTTGCCAACTTGAGACATCTGTTGCGCCTTTGCGACATCTGACTGTCTGTGAAGGTTCGAGTATATGCTGCAGCAGTTCGGCCAGTTCCGCTTTACGGCGCAGACGTGGAGATTAAGGGAACAGGATAAAATAGATTGTCCGTGTTCGAACACCGCTGTCTTCGTCGCATTGCACGAACCTGATGGGGTAACCAGACTAGCAATGCTGAGTCAAGGCGTAGAGTTTTAAATAATCGCGGTCGTCCACTGGAACAAGTAGTCAACCTCCATAGATTACTCTGGTTGGGACATGTGATACGCATGTCAACAGATAAGTTGCCACGGCGAGCGATGTGTGCCGAGGCAGGTAGCGTTGGAAAACAATCAAGAGCGGTCAAACTAAAACCTGGAATATGGGTATGAAAACACCAACCAGGAGACTGAGTCACACAGGTCCCGTTAGGCTCCCTAGTTGGGGACGCCGAGATTACGGTCACCGATGGTTAAAGACACTGAGCAATACGACTGGGTGGCGCAAACAGTGGCACTAAAGCCTCTACTCATTATTCTTGTAACATCAGTCTATATAAATCCGCTATCTTCCGCTTGAATCTGCTCTCAACATTCTAATCACTATTATGCTGTTTTATCCAAAAGACAGTAACCAAAACCGGCGCACGAATGTGCATGGTTAATGGTTGTAAGAACAGAACTGAACAGAACGGAAAGAATTAACAGCGGATTAAGCGCAAGAAGATGTGTTAATGTTAACTATGAAAGGGCCATGGGGCAGTAGACCATGATTAAATAATCAATGCCATTCATGGAACAGATGGATACGGCCTCTGATTTGTCACTCCAAGAGGTGTTGATGAAATTTTCAGTTTCAGTTCATACAGCCATTAACCGTGCAGTTTCGTGTTACGGTTTTAGTCGATGTAGGTGATAGAAGTCTTCCTTTTGCTCTTATTTTGAACGATGATAGCGAGCGATTTCAATGATTGCAATGTGAACATCATGAGTGAAGCAGGGTTATTGAATACACTCAGCTCATTATTCAGTTTGGACTTACAAAAACCTGTCTTGGTACAAACGTAATTAGATGATTGAAGATTATTTGACAACAAAATCAATCGAAATCTTTTTTTCACCGAAGGCACTAATGAGACCCTATGAATTTCACTCACCGCCTCATTCAACCTCATGCTCATAATTATTGATACTCTCGCAGAAAGTAGTCAAACAAACGAAACTGATTGGTTTTATGACGTTCTCAATGTGACACGTACAACAACAACGTCCCGGGGTGCAGATGCGACCAGTCACAATCAACAGTTGTCTACTTCCAAGGAAATAATGTAAAAAGCATTCGCCTTCCACGAAAAACCTCCCACTCACCTATCCACTGACCAGTTCCCATTGTGAGAGAGAGAGAGAGAAAACAGTAGTGCCCGTAGAGTGATGAATCATTCCGTTTCGTTTGAAGCGAACTGGGAGTCACAAACTGTCAAACACTAAAACAAATACACCTTTTGTTTGACAATTTTTAATTTCGGCAACAGTTCATGTAGCTAAGTACCACACACACACACACACACACACCAAGACAACTTAGTTTCATCCGTTCGGAAAAGCCACAAACCTCGACACCACATGTTGCGTGTTCTCCAATGGTGGTCGTCGTAATTTAAGTCTGACAGTTGCGTGTGAACGAACACGCACACACACACACACATAACACGAGAACATTCAAGTACACACGCACATATGCACAGCCAGGTCGCAGTGGAAAAAAACATTTCGACTGATATCAACCGCGAAAGGAGCACAAAGCAGTTCATGTCTAAATGTGGACCCCACCCTCTCCACATTTAGAGGGGGGAGCAAACAAATCAGGGTTAAGGGGAACTTGAGAGAAATTTTCAGTCAAATTGCTACAAAAACAGGAGGATTTATCATCTCCATTTTGAAATGATGAAAAACTTCTCAGGCCAGGTAGATCATCACACTAATTAAATGTGACGGCAGTGCATATGTTAACCTCGAAAAAATGAGGGCAGTAATACCGAGTATCAAATAGAAAACTGGGTCAGATACTGCTTAAGACATTGTTTGTCATGCTCAAACTGGAGTAGAATATTGACATTAAAGAAATCACAACTGTCATGGCCGAACCATGTCGGCTGAGCCCAGGGAGGGCACTGAAAGGTTTCATCAATGCAGATCTCAATATAGTTAACAATAGGAGAGATGAGTCACAACGATTCTCCTGATTTTGTAGTGAAAACGGACAGCCTATTATCAACACCTTGAAGAGAGAACAATCGCACAATACCGCAATGGTCAGATACGGGTACACAACTTATCTAGTTGATCTAGAGCATGGTTAATAATAATGAAGGTCTATTTTATCATTTAACGAAGAGTTTGGTGGCCTGTCGAAATAAGTTCGCTTGCAGTTTAAGCAATGGTATACGTTAAACAGTGGTACAGATTTGTTCTTTCTATTTAAGTTTGTCATAGATTCGATTATGGAAACAGCCCTATGCTCGTGATAGGTTAATGATGTCGCGTTGGTTTCGAGTGGTAGACTGTCCGATCTGGATTATGCAGATGACTTTGTACTGCTAAGTATATATCCAGGTCAACTGCAAGCTTTTCTGGGTAGTTCGAGTGCCAGCGTAGCCGTATTCGGTATGCGTTTTGCACCTTCAAAATGTAAAATGTTACTAGAATCATGGGTTGGTCCAGCGCCTGCCTCACTCCTATTGAGGAAGTAATGGATAAAGTGGACCGGTTTCGTTATTTGAGCAGACACATTTCATCTGGTGGAAGCATCACGGATGAAGTGTCAGCTCGCGTACAGAGGGCTGGATTGGCATTTGCCAACTTGAGACATCTGTCGCGCCGCCGCGACATCCAGCCGTACGTGAAGAGTCCAGTGAATGCTGCGATAGTTCTGCTATACAGCACAGAAACTTGGCCATTAATAAATCAGGATGCAGATAGACCGTCGGTGTTTGAACATCGATGTCTACGCAGCATTGAACGAGTCTAGTGGGATAGCCGGGCGGGCAATACTGAGGTTAGGCGTAGAGTTTTAGGTAATCGCGGTTGTCCACTGGAGCAAGTGGTCGACCTCCATAGATTACGCTGGTTGGGGCATTTGTTACGCGTATTACCAAATAGATCACCACGGCGCGCGATGTTCGCCGAGGCAGGTAGTGGGTGGAAAGAAACCAATAGTGGTCAAAACCAGACATGGCATGAGGGTATGAAAACTAACCAGGAGACTCGGTCATATAGGTCGCGTTAGGCTCCCTGAATGGGGACTTTGGGATTATTGTAATCGATAGTTAGAGACACTGAGTGATATTGCTGTGTCGTAAACAGTGGCGTTCGTACATCCCAATTTCTTTGTAACATTAATCCAATGAAAGTTCCAATTTCCTCGTCGATCCTACTTTCAACCTTTCCTGTCTTTCTCCTACCGCTTCATCCAAATGGGCAGTCAAAAGACAGCAAACAAAACCGGCGCACGAAAGTGCATGGTTCATGGTTTCACAAACTAAACTGTTCTTGGCGAGCTGTTTCAATGCCACAGTGAATTAAACTAATCAGTTGATCTTATCTGATCAAGATGGCAAACACGATTCACGCAAATTGAAAAGACAAGTGACCTTATTCTTAATGGACTGGGAAACGAGGACCAAACTAACGCGAATGAACCAATACTATTTTGATGGTATATGGAAAACACCCATGTTAGCAAGTTCTATACGGACAAAAATACCCAACATACCTGTCCGTTTTCGCAGCCAGCTGGCAATGGGATGCGTAGCCGAGAACTTTACTGGTAGTGCATCGAGCGGTGGGTAAAACTGCAATGTACAGTACAAAATCGGTGTTTTCCAGTCCCTGACCTTGTTCGTTTGATAAAACGTAGGAGCCGTTGACGATTGAACGGCATTTCTAAACAAAAACTCAAATAACAGATAATCAAATGGTATTACATTTAGATGGTTCGCGGGTATCTCAATCGGTCCACATTTGGTAACGCTACGACAACCGTTTACACAGAATGTCAATGGTTTATGACTCATTGTTTGCAGCTTCGCCAACCCGTCAACACAAAGTCTGACTGAGTTTAAACAAAGGTATCCAAATGAAGTTACCGGTCGAGTAGTAAGCGTTCGTTGTTAGCCGGAAAACGTAGTCGCAAAGCTTTTTTCCAAAATTCAACTGCCACCTCGACTACATTTGTCTGTGGTTGTGGTAAGTAGACAACTGACTGAAGAAGAATGTGAAAACTTACGCGAACATGATCAAACTCTTCCAAAACTTGAATCGACTGGTCATAATGAATGTGTATTCTCAATTGATCCGGTGGTGACTGGCGTACGAAAAGGCGCCCCGCAGTGAGAGCAACGCGGGTCACTATATCCGATGCATTTGCGATCTCGTGTCGACATAGGGTTTCGACAGAAGTGGTATCCGTGAAGTGAATCAGTAGTGCATAGAAACGAAGCAGAAACACAACACTACAAACAGCAAACGGCATTGCGTTCGTGCAATGCGTTTCGATGGAATGTAGTTCATTCGTGCCTCACTCGCTGAACACTGTTTGTGAGGATCTGGAAGAAACAATATGCCAAACGTCAACGGGTATTCCTCAAAAAAAATCTGTTTGCCGTGAGAACTACCGCATTGCTCCCACACCCCACTAACCAAAAATGATTAGACATGATGAGTGATCTAATGTATCGCTTGTACGGCTTGCGTCATAATTGGGGATTCATGCACAATTCATTGTGAATTACTAGAAAAGGCTTTGGAAAGCCGGGAAATTACGGGAAATTTCGAAAAACGTTCTACTGGAATCGAACGAAAGTAAGGTAATGGTGGTCACACGGTTTAATTTACTGTCATTGGCTCGCTTTGTTGCAAATACTTACAAGCGATTGCTTTCTGTTTCCCATAGAGTTATCAACACAACTGAGTGGATTGACCGAGAAAAGAGAGATGAGGAGTATCACAAACTTTTACTGTTTCCTGTGCTCATAGAGATATCGAAATTCAAGATATGATATTGATTTCTCCAGTTTCGGCTTGAAAGAATCAATTTTGGAGGCAGAAAAAACATGAGTCGATAAGAAAATACCAAATACTGCAAACTCGAAGGGGAAAGGAAGGACGACAAACTTCTAGTCGACGATTTGAACGGATGCCCCTGATGTTGGGCAACAAGGAAGAAATCCATCCCTTCGAGATTTTCCACCACCAATCGCTGCGTAGTTTCGCGCAGATGGTATGATATGAGTGATTTGCGAATACTGTTATTTTTTATGGATCTACTTTATTTTGTGCTACAGTAAGCAAAGCGGTCTTCACTCTTAGAACAGCTAGGATGAAATTTCAGCGAGGTAGCAAACACCTAACCACAACAATTGCTAAACTATCATCATGCTGACCTTCTCGATCACCATATCGATATATTACTCCTCTCGAGTCTGTTTCCAGACTCAGGAGCTCAAAGACAGACATTTCAGGGAAATGTAAATCTCACTGGCCGAAACACATCCTCTCCACCGGTCTCGAACTGACAGTCCGGATTATACTCACCATTTAGTTGGGTCGGTATCAAACTTTTGACACTAAAATACAACGTTGCAACTCAAAACCAAACCAACATTTACCTAGAGTTCCTGACTCAGGGATGGTCATACCCACGAGGTCTATCTGGATCGATGTGATGGTGACCACAACTGACGTTGTATGGTTAACGGTTGTAAAAACTGAAACTCAACTGACCACCATTGTCGGAAACGATCATGGTTCGCCACGGCAGAATCTTGCTTTAAAAAATAGAGTTTAGTATCATCTTTGAGTTAATGGGTTCTGCAATGAAGGTTATATAACTGCAGTCTAGAAGTATTTCATTTGTAACCGACGAGAACGAGAATATTATAGATAAATCGGTCAAATCAATTGAAATATTATAAGATTCAGCATTCTAACTACAAGTTTCGACATCATTGGCTAGATAGTGCAGATGTTGTAGAAAATAATCCGAAATTCGCAAACATCCATGAGAGATACCTACAAAACACATGAGGATAAGGGAATCAACTTATATTTTTTTGAAAAGTTGTCTAACTGGTTCTGTTACATAAATCTGTCTCTCGCAAATCGTTAAAACGGACTTTACCCCACAGACTCTCCGTTGTTCATCCATGGCCACTTTTTAGCATAACTTCTCTGAAGAGTTATCTTCTGACTCAGTCAAGGGCGGCTGCAGTCGCTTTCCCTATGAGTTCCCTTTGTCCTCCATTCACTGCGCGAACTGAGAGTTGCGAAGTGCCAATTTCTTGGTTGCANTGCATCGGACTGTAGACTTTAAGCGTTGTTCTTGAAAACAGGAAAAGAAAGTGAACCTCCATGATTAACGCACAGAGTACACATATCAACTCGCTTTCAAGCATTGTGGTCTGACAAGAAGTGATCGCCACTGTGTTTGCTTCCATGACCTTCAGTGTTTCCAACCCACCAGTTACGTAGTCTTTTGGACCTCAAACGGGAAGACAAGGCATCTACTCTACCTAATCGCTCTAAGAATTTATTCACGCTTGGCCTTCACGTCATCTCAGGGCCTCCATGTGGCTTTCTTCAGTCTGTCGCAGCCACTGCGGATAGGGCACGGTGCGGCCGGCGACCGTTAGACATATGCAAAACGTGTCTTAACCAACGGAGCTTACTGAGACGAATTCGATGCGATAACCAGCTAGTGTTCAAGGCATCCCTAAACGCCCGACGACTTAGATCTAGGCTACTAACCCGCTCACTCCATCCCACCGGGGCCAGACTACGTAAGCCTCGATCGTCGAAAACTACTACGCGACAGGTGTCATTTACCCGCGAATTCAATGTTTCACAATATTAAGGCAGAACTGACGGTAATATAGCGTAGTAACGCTCCTTTTCAACTTCAGTGAAACGTCATATCGTCCCCACAGGTTTTTCAGTTCTGCGTACGCTGCTGGAGCCATGGAAGTGCGGGGGTGGTTATCTCCTTTGATGCGCTACCGTCGTTGACCACATAGCTACCCAAGTACGAGAAGCGGTCAACTTCAGCTAATTCCCGATCGTCTAGTTTCAGATCGGAAATAAGTGACACCCAAGGTGGCAGCATCATTTTAAAATTTGAAGGTACAAAGCGCACACCCAACGGAGCAACAAAACTTGCTAGGCTGTCAAGTGTTCTTTGTGCATCTTCCATACATTCGAACAAGCAAACGATATCGTCAGCGTACTCTAGATCGCACAGCTCTTCTCCAGCTGCCCATTCAATACCAACATTTCGAAGGCCACTTAGTGCGTTCTCCAGTATTTTGTCTACGAGTAAATCGAACAGAAACGGTGAAATAGGACACTCTTAACTAACGTCGCTACTAGTTACGAATGACCTACCCAGCTCGCCGTAGACCTTTACGTTACCAGAAGTATGCAGGCAGAATGACCTCAGTATACCAGATACTTCTGCGGCATTCCTATGTGAAGGAGCGAAGTCATAAGAGATTCCCGGCCAACTGAGTCGAAGGTTACCTTTAGGTCAAGGAACAAGACAACCGTTGATCGACAGTGTATGGCGCAGTTCCAGGACTTGACGCATGGTGCAGATTTGGTCGATGCAGCCGTGGCCTGGTCGAAATCCTGCTTGCTGTTCGCGGATATTTGTTTCCCTGAAGGGTGTTAGACGTCGAAGTATGACGGAGGCTAATACTTTGGTGACGATTGGGATCAAAGTTATTCCACGGTGGTTTGCTCGGTTGTTGCGAGATCCCTTAAAATTGTAAAGACCAGCGATTCGCTTCAGGATGACGGAGTGCGCTTTTGTGACCAGATTTAAATTATTACATCAGTTATGTAATTGACGAGTTTATCGTCCCCTATCTTGAAAAGAGTGGGAGGAAGCCCTTTACGTCCTGCTGCTTTTACTTTCTTCAGGGCTTGGGTTCAGGATCGTACTTCTGCTTCGTGCTTCTGTTCACATCCCAGGTTCACACCATCCGTATTCGACGAAAAACTGGCGAATCTGCTACTTGTGTTCATATGTTTTCTATATCAGAATATATGGGAAAGGCTCTCCATTACAAAGAGATATTGAAGGAAGAAGTTCCCTCTTCTGATACAACTGCACCGAGTCAGGTGCAGAAACGCAAAATGTAACCATACCATCTGTATCACACTTCGTTTCCAGCGCACCAGTTCATATGTTGAACTCCAAAATGCATATGCCAGCCTGAATGCAGTGCAGGAATATTTACTTCAAATAGCATTATCGCCCAGAAAACCACCGGCACTGACTCAGGGTCCCAACATCAGCCATTCGTAAGTGACACATTTCAGTGATAATCTTATGTTCTTCCAAGGGTGCCAAAATCATGTTATCACATGAATGTGAGGCCACGCATATAAATTAAGTCATTAATTCACAGAAAGAATATACCAGCGCCAATCGTCATCATCATCAACGTCATCATTGTACAGTGTAATACAATGAAGCGAACTTCACTGATCGCTGCCAAACTCATAATACATACAAGATAAGTGAGAATGTGTACAGACAATAAAAAGTCTGACCACAAGTTGAGATGAGTATTACCGTATTTATGTCAAGCATAAAATCAAAGCTTCCATGAGCGAAATTCTGAGTCCCAAGTAATGGACAATCGCTTCAATATAAGGCCCGAGAGATCTGTTTCACTTCACTCTGGTTCACGACTTGAAAACGTCGACTTGGACAACATAAAAAACATGAAACCAAAACCGGTGTGCGTTCCAGTTGATTTACCGAAGTAACCATTATTCATATACATGACTGTTGATTCACGCTAAACAGGAAGATTCTATAAAAACTCCTAGTCTACAAATGAAGTCCGACATGGATGCAGAGAAGTGTACTTAACTTCAACTTTTGTGCTGTAGTTGAAGCAAACAAGTAAACAGTTAAGAAAAAGGCACGGATTTTACTTTTTGAGCAGGCACTTTATTTGTAATAATCATCACCTTCAGAAATTAAAAACAGTATGGAATCCTCCGATATAAGTTTTCTCTTCACCGTGTCAGAGGCGGGCTACATGTCGCGTTTTTTTCAACATGAAATCGTCCAGACACCGTCTGAAGGCATTGTTATTCATCTCCCTAACCATACTTCCCGTCATTGTACACCGAATACCAGTTACCATCGTGAATTCCTGTTTCCATACCATTAAACCCTGACCACGTGTGCGTGAACTGTTACTCAATAGAACCTGATGCTGTGGATCCGCTCCCCGGTCGCCTCGAATGGTTTTTCTGGACAGCAGGATGTCTCCTCGATTTCGTCTATGGATTTCAATATACATGTTTGGTAAGCTGGTCGTACCTGCACACGTGGAAAACCGCAAACAGACGGATGGCAGCTCTCAGCACCTATTTCATTTACACCAGCTCTCCACCAGTCTTGAGAAACGCCGCCGAATCGCCATAACCCAAACGAGAACGCATATAAAATTCCGAATGTCCGTCTCGACAATGGTCCAAAAGAGGGGCCAAGCGCTCCTGGGCCGCTCCAGGCAAACGTAAAGGTACGAAGAAATGACCACCCTTGAATACTTCTCCCAATAAACATGTAAACAGAGCGAAATCTCAGGCAGACAAGTGTTTTCAACAACCCACAATCGTACTGTTACAATTTATATAAGACAATGAAACCTAGGGGTTAGGAGGATATCATTAACATATGAGGAGTCGAACACTTGGTGTATGTGTTGCGTACGTTGGCCATAGCCGAAGTCACCTATATTAAACATCCGGCCCAAAAGCGTCTTATTTAAGTTCTCCATCACCCCTAGGTTCAGGAACTCAGCCCTCCTCCTTCCTGCACACCTTTTCCACACAATAACACCGATTCCTCAGAACAGTGTTACACGACCGATGTGGCAACTGAAAAAGCACGGAACTGAGAATGTGGTGTTGTACACCACATATACACACGGGAAAGTGATTTTCGCTCGCATCTAAATGTTATCCTCCGAACTTCTAGCTTTTATCTTCTCATTTGAAGTGTAAGGTCATGATTACGAGTCATTGAAAATAACTACTCATCTGAAATTGTTCTAATTGCGAGTACGAACACATTCCGAAATTTGTGAATGCAAATGTTACATCATTGTTCACGAGGTTTCTTTTAATAGCTTGACTTGATTGAGTGCAAAGGTAAAGATTACCAAAAATCTTGTGAGTTTCAGTGAAGTCCATCTTTTAGCGACTTAGACAACAGTTGGATTATTCGGACAACTTTTATCGACACAGTGAGAGCGATTTCAAAGCTTTTCGAGGCTCTCTTCCAAGCACTTTGCTAGCGAAATATTTTGTTCTATAACCCAAAAGCTCGTGTAACCGGACAATCGTGGAACACGTGAATCTCTTCAAGATTTCAGGGAAATCGAGGATGTACAAAGTGACCGAAAAATAGAAAATCAAACAGGATATTAGATTTCAGTGTTCGTTGAATTTTTCCCTTGATAAACATCAGAATAATATAACATAATTACAACAAACAAATATATCGAAGAGCCAAAACATTCACGCCTTAATATACCGATTATACAAATATAACTACGAGTAAATTTATACATACATATACACTTTATATACATATATAATCAAATCACCTTAATTAAGATAAAAAACTTAATTAAGTTGACTTATAAGTCACATTATCTTACGATAATGTAACTGCAATGAATTGGATGACAAAATAATCCCCATCACCCGGAAGGAAACTCAACCATGATTTGAAGGAGCAAAAACCCAGAAATTATACGAAGTAATTTCAGACATTGTTTCATCAGTAAAAGCATAAAAAATATTTAAACAGTTTTCGTTCAGAGATTTCTACCTATGAGTTACGCAAAACAAGATATTTCACCTCGAAACTAGTAGTTTGCCTCTTTATTTTTAAAACGATTTTTGGATACGGAGCATTTAATGTAAAGATTTTAAAGACGAAAACGTGCATCCGCGCCGAACATATTACGCGCTAGTAAACAATGTTTCAACTATCAAAATAGTCCAGACGATTAAAACACGCGAGATCATTGCAGGAGAAAACAAAACCAATTAGGACACAGGACTTGCAGCGGATTCAGAAACAAGCCTAATTTCCACCAATGAAATGGGAGCACCACAGCACTGCGACTCTCATGTTATCAACTGCGCTCCACTAAGGTGTGTCTTGAAGTGATTCCTGGTTTCGAAGCTGTTGCCGAAATGTCCCGGATCCTTGAGAGTTGTCTTTGTTTACTTTTGGTTCCAATTTTTTCTAGAACAGAGAGTACTGAAAATGCATTAGTGGAATTCCCCGCTCTAGGTGAGAGGCAAAATGAAGAATTGCGAACTCTCGCATAATTCAAAATGATTTTTTCTAAATTTTCCTTTTATTGGGGGTGATTAGATGAACCCAAGTGATGTTCGAGAAGAGCTTTGAATACCCTTTGCTGGGAGCGCTGGCTATCTCTGCCGGAAGGACATTCCATAAGGGTTTCTGACTGAAGGTAAAAATGAGGCAAGCAGAGTGGTTCTCGAACGGGGCTTAAAAATTTATATATAGGAAGAGTGGACATGTCACAACCACCCATGGAACTACTACGGTATTTGACACACCACCCGGTGGCCAACGTCAGAAAGTCGGGGAAGATACGCGTGGTATTTGCGGCGCGATCCGGCGGCCTCTCTCTTAATGACTATATGTTCCAGGGACCAGATTGGACCACTCCTTTGATCGACTTATTCAACTGATTCCGGCTGGGGCATTTGTAGTGGCAGCCGACATACAGGGATTGTTCCTCCTCTGGTCTCCGGGAAAGACGATACACTGCCTTTCCAATTTTTTTATGTTTTTCTAGTTTCATCCTCCCCAAACACAAAACAAGAAAGGATCAAGGATCCGGGACCACCGGGTGGCAGCCTCGAACCCGAGAATCGCCTCAAGACTTCAGGGCATCATGGCAACCTTAGGCTGGGGGGGAAATAGTACCACAGTGGAGGAACTGTTGGGAGTTACTGATATTACGCGAGAATTTGCACCACTGCAGAAAATCTTAAGGCAAGAAAGATCCCCGTGGTGGAAGAGTCGAGTGTGCAACCCTCAAAGCCGGGAACATGCCGCGTAGGCACGCTTCTGAGGATCAGGGGGCAATATAAGGCTTATATAGTAAAGTGGGGCGACTGACGTTGCACTGAGGGTCCGGCGCACATGCCAGATGGCATATAAAGTGTCACGCACTTAAGACCAAAACCTGCTCGAAGGCGTATTATAACTACCTCCATTCTAAAGCGGCTCCAAAGTCGGCAGTAGATTGTTGAAAAGACCAGAACGTGCATCATGCCGAAAGCAATACGGAAAAGGCGGAGATCCTGAAAAAGTTCTTTGAGAAAGTACATAAGGTGGATGGAGGATCTACACCAGTTCTCCAAACTGCCCGGTTTCCGTTGGTGCAGGAACCACTCTTTCATCGGGGGATATAGATACAGTGTAGAGAGGATTGAAAAAGGACAAGTCTGCAGGATCTGATGACATCCACTCGGCGATTATAAAGCTGCCAGCGTCAGACTTGGGCGACCCACTTGCGAGACAATACACTCTGTCGCTTGGGTGTACGACAGCACAGGGAGATTGGAACTTGGCCGAAGTGGTCCCCATTCATAAAGACGACTGTATCAAGGGACCAATAATTACAGAACAGGTAGCCTCACACCTGTTTCCCTTCAGGTCAGGTCAGGTCAGGTTTCTAGGACGAAAACAGGCTTTCGCCTAACGTGCGTCCAGATTCATACACCAGTAAGATTTGGGACTTCCTCTGGTGCTACGACGTGAATATTTTTTTCGTGGGTTGTCATGATTCGTTAACCTTCTCTAGATTCGGACAGCTACCCCTGCGAGCAACATTACCAGGGGTTTGCTTCAGGTGATACTGTTTAGAGTTAAGTCAAAAAGGTTTACAGAGGGAGAAAACGTAAGAATATGGAACTAAAAGTACCATTGTGGAGTCGCACTTTCGCACTCATGTTAGAGACCGGCAGTTGTGGCACATTCAGCA
>UZAN01040617.1:9432-21210 GCA_900618425.1 Echinostoma caproni
GCCCCCAGCCCATAAGGTGCTGTCCCGTCCACGTTCCGCTTGTCTCATTGGGTGCATGAGGCTGAGGGCCGATCCCGAAAAGCGGACCGCCAACCAACGCACCAGCGAAAAACACACTGAACCGAAATTTAAAGACCTTGCGTGACAGGTCTCTAGAAGCTCCCACATGGGTGCTCGGTTCACGCTCCCGCGTTGGATTCACGCCCCACTGCCTTGTGGGTCAGACTTTTGAGTCGAAGGCTGCGGTTAGGGTTCCCAAAGAAAGACCCCCTCGTCGGTGTGGGCAACCGCGAAGTATGCAGTGCCCTAAAGAACCCATTTGGAAAATCATCTTGCCCATCTGTCTAGTCCTTCTCAATTCGCCGTGTCCGTGTATGCACCGACCGATTGCAGTTTGCCAGAAATGAAGGATAAATTCTACAAGGACCTCTCAACTGCCCCAAAGTGCTCGGTTAACGGACACCGTGGTGGTCGCTGGAGACTTCAGTCTCCAGCTGTGGGCTCCCTAGATGCATCAGAAAGGCACTGAGCCGAAGATCTATCCGTTAGGATAAGTCAAACAATTTTAAACTCCTGACTGAGAGGAATGCACATAGAGTAGTAGAGGTATCATTTCTGATACAGAAGTGCTTCTTGGAACATCCCCATTGTTCAGCGCCTTAGTACACTCCCATTTTGTCTGGGTAGAGGAGAAATGATATCGATCGATTTATTGAACAAGGAGTGTAGATTGCTCAAATGGAAACGACAGTTATTCTCAACTATGCTTTTTACTAATGTACAAGAAACAACAGATGAGGTAAACCCCATAATCTCGACAACTTTTGTTGACTCTTGATAACTGAAAATTCGAGGTTTGGAGTGAAGTACCTGACATATTGGACCCCAACAACTTAGTATGCTATGCAAATAACTCGTCCCCTTGAATCTACCCAATGTGCTCTTCCTAGTTGAACTTGGTTATCGAACTCTTTTTGTTCTGAGTTTTATCCGATCTTTGATGTGTTATATTTCACTTGTCTGAGTTCACATTGTGTCAGTCAAATCACTGTTCATCAAAAATTAGTCCATGATGTGTTCATGAGCAGAGAATTGTCAGATTAATTTACTTGGGACATTGATAATCAGAGTCTTTGATTATCAAAAGTTAGCGAGCAGTGTGTGATATACTAACTCTTAGCTGTTTCAGAAGTTGTAGTTTACTACGAATTTGTGCGTTTCTCCAGGTCGCGGATAGGAAAATATTCATCTAGGTAGTTAGCCGGGAATAAATGGACGTCGTGCTTGTGGATGACTTCAGACGATGTTTAAGGGTAGGGCAGGGTTTCGCGATCTCTCTGTCATATAAAAAATCACGAATGTCCTTTGAAAACATCGTGATGGTTGCGAATCTATCCCGCTATTGCATAGAACTACCGTCCGTAATCCTATATCCCTAGGGATAACTTTTTCCTGGGCAGGGATCACAGGGGCACTCAAAGACAATAGCTGAGTCACTGGCGATACCTTTTTGTACTCTTACAAGATTCTTCATGAAAGCCCACCTACCCTCACTTATAAATAAATCACCTAGAAGCAAAATAACTGTTGTATGATTTCAACATTTTGTTGTTCATTGGGCCTAATTTGTGATAACAGAAAACCGCGAACACACTATCTTTTTTGCTTTATGTATCGTTCAAAGTGGTTGATTTCTGTTCAGCCAGGGTTTGGAAAACTAATAGTTCACTCTCGCATTACACCGTTGGTCGGCCTATTGTCTGGCTCTCTGTGTTTCCCTTGCACATGTTGGGCAAGGTTAGAAGAAGCGTCTCGCGCTCAGACCAAGACCTGGCTTTGGGGTAGAAAGAAGTTAGCTTCAGCGTTGGCTTCACTTGTTACGGCCCGCCTCCTAGCTGGTGGCCCAAGGGACGAGGATTGTAGTGGTCAGATACTCTAAAAGTTATGGCTCAGAATAAAATTCAATGGCACTAATGATGTCGGTCTATCTGTTAAAATCCCATTCCCCTTTAAAAATAGACGGAAACAAAAATATCAAAAAGTGTACGGCGAAAAAAGCATAAAACATTGTTTTTCTTGTTCTTTTGTTCTTTATTTTTATTCTTCCAATGCCCTCTCATTTGTACCAAAAGCCCCCTTTTCTATCATTATTAGTGTCGCATTGGCATTGCTCGCAAGCTGGTGGTATATATATATATATATATGCCGGTATTTCGGTATCTGTGACCCTAAAATGGTCATATTCTAAAGGGTCCAAGTCTAACTAATTGTATCACATTCTGGTTCCAAACTTCTGATCGCCGTATAGTCGAGGTCTGTAATTTTTACTCACTTCTGATACCTGCGGTAGTAAAACTTTTATGCCGAGTTGGGTCTTTTAAAATTCGACCACTTTGGTGTCCCGGAGAAGATGATACATCAGTGCATACATACAGTTGTGTAAGAAATAGNCAAATAGCCTCCAGAATCTATTCTTCCCTGAGGGGAACCGTCGACCTGAGGTTTCGAACCATGGATTTTATGGTCTGAAACACGCTAGTGACAGCGAGTTGACCGCGAACACAATTAGTTCATATTTACCAGAATCAACTGTAAATATTTGAATACTTACTAGGTGATAACACAAGTATGATGTATTCTGGTATGGTAAAGTGGTGTATACATTCCCAGCCGACTACACTCACGAAATTAGTCATGTGATACCAGGGATATTTTATGCATTCACCTATATGCCAATTACAAAACAGTGCATTTTTCGAATGAGCCCGTATCTTCATACTGGTCGCCGAATCCGCTTGCTCGGAATCTGATTTGCTCTTTGTGATGCCGCCAAACATGGTTGTAATCTCACAGTCTTCCTAAACAAACATTTAGGCGAATCGTTAATGTCATCCTAGATGTGTCGTTTGCTCTTCGCCTCCCCCTCCCATTCTCAAATAAATTAATAGTTACTTTTTTCGAAATAATTCACATTTCTTTATTACCATTCGTTTTTTATTATCTAGGACGATGGTGCAGGTGGTTGCGCAAAAGAGAAGAAGAAAAACGACAGCAAAGATGAGTCAGATGAGGAAGACGAGGAAAAGGAACGATTCAAAAATAGTTTGGCCAGTGCAATTATTGTCCAGACGCCAAACATCTCATGGGACGATGTGGTCGGCTTGGACGCGGCTAAAGAGGCACTAAAAGAAGCCGTTATTTTACCCATCAAATTCCCGAACCTGTTCACCGGGGGTCGCACACCTTGGCGAGGAATTTTGCTCTATGGGGTGCGTCCCGTAATTCGAATCTCTTGTCTTTTTTGCCTTGTGTTCTCGGAAGTTCCCAATGAGCTATCACCGAACAGCCTAAACTCTACTTTCCTGTGGCGTTTTATAGCATCTCAACGGCCTACCAACGATTCAGTGTGCTTCTAGAACATTCTTCCTGTTTTCTGCATAATTCAAGGGACGCATTATTTTGATCGGGCTTTGTTTGGGGGTATTTAACCTATCACTTCTTATGCTGGTACATTGTGCTTCCATATTGCTATCTCTACCGCTTGTTATACCCCAATCACAGCGCATCAAACAGTATAAAGGTAGAAGTTTACGAACAAGAAGAGAAATAAAATTACTGTCGCACAGCACGCTACTGTCTCCATATTCTAGTTTTGACAGGTTTCTCTGATCAATCCCACTATTCTCGCCGAGGAGCTGGGTAACTCCTGAAATCCCATTCACTTTTTGCGAAAAATTTTCATATGCTCCAATTCGGTTGCCACTGTTCGTAAACAACAAAGCGATAAGTGTGAGAACTCTTCAGCACATTCTTCATGTAGGTACACCAACAGAGAACATAGGAACACTGGCTCAAAAGTCGCTTACAAATATGAAAATACGGAATTGGTTAAAGCACATAAAGCGCTTGCCCCGAACTTCCCAGTTCTAGTCGATGCAGTAGGAACTCAGATGGATTCTTACGCGTATACTGACTTCATACAACAGCAAATCTGACCGGTCCAATTCCTCGGCAGTTTTTATAAGAAAGGCCATATCCCAGCTCCTAAGTAAGGGGTTTCCGGTAATGCTAGTAGCACTTCTGGTTCAAGAGCCATCCGTGTTTATTCTTAGCAGTTCCTTTCCTTCGGTGTCACAAAAGTCACCAAACTGTCACACGAAGTTCCTTGCATATATAAACGATCGCACTTCGGTGACCAATTTACAGGCGGCTTTAATCAGATAAGGCTGACCGTATTCCTTTGACCCCGTTAAGTCGCAGCTTCATCCATGTATGTAAAACCGTTCCGTTTGACTGACTGGATAGACGAAATCACATTTTTAACTCAGGACGTTCTCCATCCAAGCGCATCCTCTCAACAAACCCTACTGTCTTTTAAGGCTAGGGATGACTTTGAATAATGTTGAGGACATCACTCATACCTACTTTCCGTGAAACTTCATGAAGTCTGCTCATCGACTCTCTAGGGAGATAATTGAATTAAGGTGCAAGGTGGTATAACAGCGCAATGCAAGACTCATGCAAATCTTGTGGTACCTACCCATCTGAGACAGAAAATATATTACCAATTCCGTGATAAAAGCCGAGGTTTTCCCTCTAAACAAGGAAACTGTTTAGAATGTTTTTTTTCCTTCTTGAAACCTTCCGGGCGGTGGTAACGTCACCCCGGATTACGTGTGCTCGAATCCCACCACCACCGTTGTCTGACTTTCCCCATTATGTGTTGTATAGCAGCCCGTTGATTGACCGCTTTTCCTTCCTGAAAATTTTATCGTTATGTATTTAATAAAAGGAAGTAAAAATTAAAAGACTGAAATAAAGGCGTGGCCATTACGCGTAGCTCCGCATTAGTAGCTGTCTCTAATATGAAGGGTTATAAAAATATCAAGAAAACAACAGGTGGTAATTCCAGCAGTCGATGGACATGTATTTTCAATCTGAATTGGCGTGTCTTTTATTCAATAAATCTGATCTGCTAAGATCGGTCAGCCGAATAAGTTTCCCCTGAACTAATGTTGATAAGGCTTAATTTCCTCCCATTTTCGCATCTGGTTCCGTTAGACAGTTACCCATAGTTTAGCATGAAAGAAACGAGCGTATTGTTATGTTGCCATATATTTTGATAGTCGCGGAGATATCTTGTGAACTATTCGTTTTCTTGCCGTTCACCCTCCCCCCCCCCCCCCCATTCTTTATTACGACAGCCTCCTGGTACCGGGAAGTCTTTCTTGGCCAAAGCGGTGGCAACTGAGGCCAATAATTCCACTTTTTTGTCCGTGTCCAGTTCGGATTTGATGAGTAAATGGTTGGGTGAATCCGAAAAACTGGTCCGTGCCCTGTTCACCATGGCTCGAAAGAAGAAACCGAGCGTTGTATTCATTGATGAGGTAGATTCCATCTGCGGCTCCCGGAGTGACAACGAGTCAGACTCAGTTCGTCGAATCAAAACCGAATTCCTGGTCCAAATGCAGGTTCGTGTATACCTATGTTACTGCTCAGAGAGTGCGTGCGCGCGAGAGAGATATTTTTTCATATGCTATATATAGATCGTACATTCAATGGCGAGAAAACATTTGGTGGTAGTGACGATGATAATCTAGCAGTTTAACCTGTCACCCGCTTGCGTTGACCCTTAGGTTCCGAGGTTCGAATCCCCTCCCCCCAACAAACATGACTGGGAAACAGGGACTTGTCGCTCCAAATCCTAGGGCTTATGATCCCGATTTGCATGAGCGAACAGTGGGTCCTCGTAACGGTGAGGTTTGCCACTTCTGTTGTCCATCACACAATAGTGTGTAATAGAAGAATATAATGAGATGACCAAAACATTGAATTTTTGTCCAACACTTTCTTTAGAAATTTTTTGTAATGATTAACAAATGTCATTGGACAGCTATTTCGTCCTTAATATGACTCATCAGTAGTGCGTAGTATTTTTATGTCCCTATAGGGACATGTTGGGAGTCGAAACTTATTCTCCTCAACTACATAGTCGATAGGCAACACATTGAGTGCATTGGTGCAAACATTGGACTGAACAGTTGTACGTATATGTGCAAATTCACAGATAGCTTGGTCTGTGTAATAACTGTACACTGGGAATTCGCACGAACTATCCAAAATAAAGTCCAATTTGTTTAACTTTTGCTGTCATATTTGATAGTTGTGTCGAATTTAAAGAAAACTGCACTAATGGTTAATAACTAATCCATGTGCAGTACTGAAGTTTGGATTCGATTACCACTCGAACTAATGACCAGGTCACAATAGGACTGCATTTACCTTGCATATCGGCTTATACCTCCACATTCTAGTCTTGTTTCTCCGCTTCTGATGATCTTTTGAACAGGTCCCAAGCACAGGTTTGATCACAGTTCTTCAACCCAGTTCTGCCACACCGATGTCCAAATTGTTTCGGTCACGCCGAAAGTTTTCCGTGACCCCGCATTAGGTTTTTTTCGCGTACTTCACCTGACATGATCCGGCACGCATAGAAGATACACATGAACTACTAATTTTTTTGGGGGGGGGTATAGGTTTTCATCGTAGCACCGCTTTATTTCGATAGAAAGACTAAATAATCCCTGTTAAGGTCAAACTTAGAGTAGTGCTAGATTGTTGAAGTCCGGCGCTAACACGAAAGCCCGGTCCTATTGGACTCTTTTGACCAGATCACGACAGCCAAAATGTTGATATATTTACGGTTGAACTGGTCCATATAGACATGGTTTTCTGGCCTAATTAGAAGTCACAAGATCCACTCAACTTTGTGTCTTTTTTGCTTCCTTTTTCATTTATTGGATATACAAGTGTATAGTTGACTTTCAGGACGGGGGTCGCGGCCATACAAAGGCTGCCTGTGAAACTACAGACAGGGAAGACGGGCGGCGATGGAACGGTTCGAACCCGGGACTTTCGGGTCACTATTTGGTGACCTAACCATCTGGCTATCACCGCATATTCGTGCCGGAGACATTTATCAGCGTCAAGTAGTGTTTTCTCATATTCATCTATCTTGGTGTTAAGAATGAAAAATAAAGGATTGCGAATAAACACTTATTAGACCAAATATATGCAGCAGCAATTCGGTCAGTGCTATGTGACACAGAGACGTGCCCACTAGAAAAACAGGAAGATTGATTGTTGGTATTTGAACACCGCTATCTACGCCGCAGTGCTCGAGTTCGGTGGTACAACGGAACTAGCACTTAAGTAAACGCGGTCGCCCATTGGAGCAAGTGGTTGACCTCCATCACTTGTCACGATGTCGGTTGTCACGGTGTGCGATGCTTGCCGAGTCAGATGATAGGTGGAAAAAGCGGTCAAACTAAGATCTGGCATGAAGGAGTGAAAACCCTGACCAGAAGACTTGCTCACATAGATCGCGTTAGGTTTCCTGTATGGGGACTTCGGGATCAGCGTAACCGATGATCAGGGACATCGATTGATGTGGTTGAGTGCCGTAACCAGTGGCTCTCTTGCAACCCCAAACTGCATGAGTTCTCTGTTTTCAACTTGACACTGCATTCAACATTCCGACCCCCTCCCCTCCATCCAAATGGACTACCAAAAGACATTAACCAAAAAACCACCGCACGAAAATGCACGGCTGTCTAAACCGAAATTAATATGGATACACTAATGGAGATGTAATGATAGACCGCTATGTGATTGAAATGTATTGCAAATATCTTGCGCATTTTGTCTTCCTCGTGCAGGGTGTCGGCGCAGATAACGATCAAGTCCTTGTTCTTGCTGCTACCAACATTCCATGGACTCTGGATCCTGCCATTCGACGTAGATTCGAAAAACGCATTTACATCCCATTACCCGAAGCAAATGAGCGAAGCAAAATGTTCCAAGCTAATCTGAGCGGCTCACCACACACGTTGACACCTGAGGATTTTATGACTTTGGGGAAAAAATCTGTGGGTTACTCTGGTGCTGATATCAACATTGTGGTTCGTGAAGCTTTGATGGTCCCTGTGCGAAAGTTCCAGAGTGCAACACACTTCAAAAGGGTATGTAATAGTATGAGATATATTGGTCTTTCGTGCGTGGCATTAATTTTCGGCCAATCATGATAGCCTCTTTTCGCACACATTCTTTTACTATTAGTGCCCATTTTTCCACATGATATTTCTCATTTGAGCCCTTGTGATGTTTTTTTTTCAAGGGAGTGATTCTGAACCGGGCCCATTATGAAACTAGTAAAAACCAGTTTTCTTTCCGAATTTGTTGAGGTTCGAAGCATCTAACCCATCAAGTATTGTCATAGGATCACCGTTATGAGTCTTCGAGCCGAGCTTTTCTCGCACTCATTAATTGATATGCAAACGAGGATAGTGTGGCGAAAGTCATTTCGGGGGTACAACTATAAGAATANCCGAACACCCATACTTGATGAACTGCGAACTCAGTAGTTTACCTTTTGGAGAACGTTTTGCTCCAAATCACATAAATTAGTTTTCGTTTTATTATTATTATTATCATTATTATTAGTTTCAATTCCTACAGACACTAACCCTTTCTCGAGTCTCTTGTGTAAGCTTATGTGCTTACATTTCAGTTAAAAAGATGCACACAGAATAAAATATAACATGCAACGCGAAACATGTCACTAAAGTTTGGTTTATGTACACCAATTATGATATAATTCACTAACTACTTGTTCATTGTTGGTTAGGAATCGAGTCAAATAGGCCACAGGGAAATTCTTATAAATGTTAACACAAAAGGATAGATTTCGGTTGATTTCGCTTATCGGTCCACCTGATCATCCAATAGATAAAACAATAGGATTAAACTGGGATCAAGTTGTATTACCAGAATAAATTCACCCAGCCCCATGATCTAATGTCTTCAACCCTCATCTAGGTTCATTCTAATAATCCCAACCGGAAAGTCTATCATAGCCTACATCACTCCCCCTATCGGTTGAGTATGTCACTCTTCCACAGCACGATATTATCCGACCAATTTCGATCTCCTTCACCCCGTACCTGCCGGAGGAAGCGTTACATGCCGAAAGTTCCTGCTCGATGACATGCTACTTATTTTAATCTCCACAGTCTACAAAATTCGGGCACTTGCATTAGTACACGACCAAACCTGAGCATTGCCTATCCGTTAGTCTCATCACACTTGGACTACAGAGCATAATTGACGATTTTGGAACAAGTTAACCAAAACCAAATGAGCGTTCTGTGTGTTTAATAACACACTGTTTGAGATTCGTTCATCGAGAAGTTCAAGTTATCTAACTGTTGTCCTTGATGAGTCATCATATAGCCTACACAAATCAGCTTTCTTCCTATGTTATTGCTGCACCAAGCTGGGAAACGCAAACATTAAATGTATTTACTGAATTTTGATATATATTTTCACTTTTTTTATCAGGGGAAAAAACTTACAAAGACTTCGCATATCAAATCCCATAGAGTGTTTACACTTTGGTTCGGAATACGATTCACCAGATCACAGTTAGTCCATGAAAGTAAAATAATAATGTAATGTTTTTGACGAGCACAGAGGAATATATTATGTAGTTGGGTGTTGAAACATAATGTTTGCCAGAGCATCATCAAGCTGACGCTTGAAAGATACTAATGTTGGCGCACAGGCCACGCGAGGTGGTAGAGTGTTCCATTTGCTGCACACTGACTGCAAATGAATGGCGTCTGCAGTCGAGACGACTCTTTTGGTGTGCCAACTTCAATGGATGCCCTCTGAGATGAACATTGGTTGATAGAACCAAAAGAGATCTATATGGATGGTTGGGCTGTTGGAAAATCCGATACAGTAAGATCATATCGCCTCGGATTTGACGATGTTGAGACGAGTATAGTCCCAGTAGTTGTAATCTTTCGCCATAAGTCTTGGAATGTAGACCTTTGACCATCTTGGTAGCCATTCAAGCGCCTTACGATCTCGCTGCAGCCATGGGTTCCAGGTCTGAATTGAGTACTCGGTGTATGGACGGATACATGTAGCTAACAGATCTAGAAACAAAGCCGGCTCAAACGATCCAAAAACACGTTTGAGCAGTCGAACCTGCTTTACGGCCATGGATGATGCTGTGAAGCAGTTTGTGGAGCAACTCAAGTCTGCACGAATGACTACTCCCATATCCATCTAGGATGGACCATGAGGCAGAGTTTCGTGTCCGAGAGTGTAGGAATAACAACCAGGGTGACGTAGTGATAAAACTTTACATTTGGTAACGTTGAATTCCATATCATTGGAGACAGACTGTCTGTGGGCTTCGTCAAGGGCGTTCTGGCGATCAAATGAATCTTCTGGTTTTGTTATTGTCCTCCATATTTTGGCATCGTCCACAAACAGCAGAGTTTGTGGTCCGAGGACGTCTGGAAGATCATTTATAAAGGCAAGGAAAAGACGTGGGCCTAGTACAGATCCTTGTGGAACCCCACGGTTGACATCCATTGGATCAGAAAGTGAATCGAAAACACGAACTGACATGGCACGTAGGCGAAGAAACTCCTCGATCCAGCCAAGTACGAGTCCACGGATTCCATAATTATACAGCTTCCGTATCAGTATTTGATGATTTACTCTGTCAAATGCTTTAGAGAAGTCCGGGTAAATAACATCCACCCCTTGGCCTTGGTCTACAGCATGAGTCCAATCGTCCCGAGCCAAAATCAAGTTAGTTGCACATGAACGATTTTTTCGAAACCCGTGCTGGGCTGGGGATAGTAAGTCATTTTTCTCCAGATGATTCATTACCGAATCTGCAACAATAGATTCCATGACTTTGGACAACACTGGAAGGAGCGTGACGGGTCGGTAGTTGGCTGGGTCACTACGGCATCCACCTTTGTAAATTGGTGAAATGACACCGTTTTTCCACATCTGAGGAAGCACGGTATCTTCGAACAGTTTTTGGTATAGCTCACTTAAAGGATTGGTTATGTGACTTGTCAGGGTGATAAAGGCTTGTGGATGAATGTTGTCTAAACCCGGTGATGAGTTCTTCTTCAAAGCCAGGAGCTTTGCTTTTATCTTTTCGGGAGAAAAGATAGTTTGTCAGTAATTGGTAAGGAATGTGTTCCAGCAAACGGGGAAGTACGAGTCCACCGTTACTAGGCGCATTGAACACTTGAGAGTACTGTAGTCTAAGCATTTCTGCAGCCTCCTTGGTTGTCGCTGAAACACGTCTTGCTGAGTTTAGTATCGTGTTTGACTTTCCGGGAAGCGTTTACATGCTTATGTAGTAGCTTGGGTTTGCGATAAANTCAGCATTTCTGCAGCCTCCTTGGTCGTCACTGAAACACGTCCTGCTGATTTTAGTATCGGAACACCGTGTTTGACTTTCCGGGAAGCGTTTACATGCTTATGTAGTAGCTTGGGTTTGCGATAAACTTCCTCGCCAGCATATCATGATAATTGTGCTTGTCTCTCCGCACCAAATTTGTGCAACGATTTCGAAGGAGCCTGTAAGCTTCCCAAGTGCTGGGGCATGGACAGCGTTTGAACTCCCTCCACTGAAAGTCCCTTTGCATTATCCGTCTCCTGGTTCGACTGCAAGTTGCTGATTTTCGGACAGTCGGTTGGCATAGACGCTTGACGGTTGTACCAGCAGCCACCAATGTTGTGACGCTGTTAGTAAATTTTCTCCAGGATTCCAGGGGATTGCAGCTTGTATCAGGGGAGATCCATTGGATTCCATGAGTCAGGGTGTTTAGTCTCACATAGTCGGTTATGATGCGAAAGCGATCCGAAGAAGCTGTTATTACTGATGCATAGCAAACGTAT
>UZAN01040617.1:22254-32866 GCA_900618425.1 Echinostoma caproni
ATATATATATATATATATATATATAAAGGATATGCGGGAAAACTAGTATCTAATGAAGAATTTATTGAATGCATGTTTCAAATGGGATCTGAAGCGTTAATAAATTTGATCCCAGAGCAATTTATGTATCATTTTGTGCATACTAATACATCGACTCATATCGGTGGTTTATTGCGCACTATATGCTTTCTCATATACCTGTGCACCATCTCTTGAGCCTTGTGAACTGAAAAGAATCATTAGTTTAGGCGCCTCCTAATAATCGCAAAAATTGAAGCAAAATATATGACACGGTAACGCCGAACACACTGAAGTCGTTTACCACCACCACCACCACTGCTAGCGCTGAGCAGCACTGATCGATGCACTGAAACCTCGCAACAGAGTACGTGTCACGTGCAGATAACCACAGATAGTGTTTGAAATGAATTCTGACACGCGCGCAGTTTGTTGGTTTCGGTAAGACTGACTGTTTTTCTTTTTGGCTACTCTCCGGTACAGTTTGTTTCACAGATTATCACAAACAGCATGCACGTGTGTGCTCACTCATCTAGATAGACATCGGCGTGTATTCTCTTCCCTGCTTTTCAGGAAAGGAATGACCGATTGAACAAATCTATAGCGCTTTCACATCACAGAATGAACTGATATGTGGTCTTCGAAGAAATTGGGAGATAATGCTGTGTTCTAGACTTTGTGGTATTTTTATCTCAGTCGTGCTCAGTCCGACACTAATCTTCAACGGCAAGTGAATTGCAATCGTCAATTGTTTCCAGTGCGCTTTTTCTTATCGAACGGTAGATTTTCCAATGTGTATCGTTTCTGTACTACCAAAGCGGCTAAAATCAATATCAAACAGAGATCACCAGCGGGGAGAGTAAAAGTACAGGTGATAAATCATCCGATCCACGTGCATACTGACTAAGCACGCGTGACGGTATATATTGTCGATTCTCCATGCTCCTGTTCATTTAGTTCGAAATTGTCTATCAACTGGGGCTCTGATATTCATCGGATAGTTCGAACTGTCTACTGCACTACGCTGGGGAAGTGAAAAGTGCATCCCACCCCCGGTCAGGTCATCTAAAGTTACGGGGAAAAGCTGTTTTTGATCTGTTCCAGCAACTAATACGGCGGGAATTGAGACCATGTCCTCATTATCAAACAGGGGCAGTTTTTCAATACGATGGATTCGCCACCATAGGCCTTGGGTGTTTGGCCATTATATGCCTGCTTGAATTGGTAGATCCAGCTGTTTTTCGTGTGTAAAGTGGATCCTGAGTTTTAATTTCATGCAATTCTCTAGGGATCGAATTAGTTAGCTTCATGAACTCACCCACGGCAAGCAAGTACCATTAGACTTTTTTAAAAGTATACCTGTAGCAGCCTAGGACTTCCAGTGATGTATAGTGATGTATAGGCTATAGTTATAGCCTTATTTAACAACGGACTAGATCTGAACATTCGCGGTCCCTTTGTTACAGAAGTATCGTTTTCCGGACGCTTCCGGTGGCCTACAGGTCCACTGACCGTAAACTCCAATGGTCGCACTACCTCGACAGTTTTGAAGAGAGATAATTGGGATTGATCATAGTAATTGTCATGTATGAAGTCCAAACTATGGTTTCGCTATCAAATAACAACACCGTTCCTTGCCGATTGATACGGTACCGCAAGTACTCGTTGAGGCTTTATGGGGTCTGCTCGCTCAATGTAACAGTCTTCAAACTACTGTGGTTACTCTCTGGAATCGTTCAATAAGCGGGCCAATCCAGGTTGAGAGTAACTGTGCATCCTTTTAATCTCAATGAGATCGAGATCTCTACTGTCTCACTGGTTGCACTGGTTTATGCAAAGACGAGGGGGCTCCGCCTGTAATAAAATTCAACCAATATTGGGAATGTCACTTCGTGTCTTTTTTGAGACTACAAGGAGTCGGCTCATCTACCAGAAGAAGCTAGCCGCGTAAAAGTAAAATACAACCGTAAAGTCCTGATGTTCTCGGCTGCGATTTGCAATAACTGCCTCAATTTGTGTTATTTCACCCATTATCTTGAAGAATAATTAAATTAGAAGTTTACTCAGTTGAATGAATGATATTTGATTCCCCTAAGTTTGAAATTAGGATGAAAACTCTCATTCAAAAATCACTACACTATCTTGGAACTAATGGGGAACGATTGTAGCTCGGGATGTGGAACACACCACCAATTACAATATCTTAGTTTCCTATTTGTTCTTATTCGGAACCGGGAGTACTACTTCTCTATAGTTGTTTAATCGATAACATGCGTTCACGTTCTATTTTTCTCCATTACTCAGGCTGACGTATTACAATCTCTGAGTCGAAACAAGCACACCGTGGCCCAAGCGGACCTGGACAAATTGATCCAGTTCACTAAGGAATTCGGTCAAGATGGATCGTGATTCAGTTTGGACTATGTTAACTGATCGTACCATTGCACATGCATCCCCCATGTCTTGTCTCATTTTCATTCCCTCCCCACACACTCATGCCGTCCGTCTGCTTAATCGAACCAACGCAGGCACTTTCGATGAACCACGCCGTGTTCCTCGAAAACGGTTTCCACCTCGTCCGATGATCGTGCCATTTTGGGCTGTCCGTCTCTATTTCTGACAGATATTCCGCTACTTTTCCGTCCCCATCCCCCTCCGCATATACACACAAAAGGACGCGCACGCATCACATTTGGTTCCATCATCGAATCATTGTCACCATCATCATAATGGACTTTCATGGTGCTTTCCCTCTGTTCCGGGGAAAAACAGACTGCTTTTCCAGATTACCCTGTCCCTCTCGGTCTCCTCTCACATATACACATGCCCGTTGGGAGTTTGTGTATCAGGCCTAAACGTGGATGAAAGTCAGTATGCAGCTGCACTGGACTTGAAGCACATCAAATCTCGATCTGTACGACTTACCCATTTCGTAACCTCCTTCCGTATGGCGGACGAGAACTGCTGCATCTCTCGCATGTGTGTGTTTCTATTTTCTGACTTCTTTCATCCGCCTTATTTGCCGCTCCTTCTTCTCTGTTGCTGGTCTCGTTTCACATTCGCTAATCCTATCACCCTTCCACTATTTTCGATTTATCTTTACTGGATAGAACTATTTTTTCTGTCTTACTCTCACTTCTTCCCGCCACTCTCTCACACAAACACTGTGGTTTCATTTGATTACGATTGCTATTGCTAGTAATTTGGTCGTTCCCATCTATTGTGGTCTGTTTCCTGTGTTTTATGAATGAGTAGGAAACGGATGAAGAACAAATAATGGTCGGAGTTTTGTTTGCTTGCCGAAATTTTCCCGGGCTAATTCGCATGTGGCATCCGATTTTAAATCGGTCTGTTCTTTCTCTCTCTTCACACCGCATTTGATCGACACCAATAGTGATGATGATGATAGTACGGGACAGTAACGAAATTCGGCAATCGTAGTTTTGACCACCCTAATTATTCTGACTTGTGGTGATGTATTCACTTGGCAGGTTCCATTTACGCTATCGGGATTTGGCTGTCTTCCTCGCGTTATACTTCGTCTACAAGCGGTTGTTCGGAATAAGTGCCCCGTTGGATCGCGGATATATTGGTTGCGAGATCATCTTTCTAGCAGTCGGCAGCTACATTAACGTGAGCGTTGGAATGACCGCATCTGCATAATGTTTTTGGAAGGACTATTGGCGGTGTATTTTTGAAAAGTTTATCGGAGACAGTTATCACCGCTCAAGGTTATGTATTCCGAGTTTCCTTAACAGAAGGACCCATCGTGAATGAACCTAACGGAAATTTCACCCGAAACGGGACCGCTTGTACAATAAAGTCAACCAACTTCGTCCCCGGCGAGTACACCGACTAAGTGAAGTGATTTTGTATCCATCGAACCCCACCCTCTGAATGGCTGAGCGCCCCTCCTGGTTGATATGGAATCAGGGTTTCGAGCCGACTCGTACGTTAAATGTCGTCTGTGCACCCGGATGTTGGCTTTTCGTCCTCTCACTTTGATGAGAAAATATCGCCACTTGGAGACTGTAAACAAGGCTTCATCAGCAAAGGTTATTAGAGGACGCTTGGTCATACAGTAGCATTTCGAGAGGTTCGAAGCAAGACTGACAAGTCGCAACCTTGGGCACCCATCCCTGTTCATACGAAGGCACTCAGTGAAGACAAATTGGAAATTAAAAGAATTCGTGAATGAAATTTGTACAATATTTGTCCACGGTGATGCTGAATCTTGAAGTTGTACTGATGCTAAACGAGATACATTATGTTAATTCCCTCGGTACAGTCAGCCAATGGGCCCGCAAAGCGACATCAGACGAGTAAAGTGTTAACCTCATTCGTTGGTGTGTATGCGAGTTCTGCTATAGAATGTGCTTAACAAAACGGTTCTTATTTGATGAATTCATCGTGTAATCGGGGCGTGAGCTGGGAAGCACTGGACAGCACTTTGGGCCTGGTTGGGTCTCATCAGCAGTGCGAATCCATCGAACCCGGGNCTACCTACTCGGGCAGCTGATCAGACCGTTTCTCATTTTGAATTTACACGATACAGCACAATCCATCTATGCCAGTATCGGTCCTCGCTCATATCGGTACCCGCTTCCAGGGTTACGACTCCGTTGGATGGGTTGTGCTATATCGAGTAAATTCAAAATGAGAAACGGTCTGATCGGCTGCCCGGTGGCAAAGTGGGCAGTATGCGTTCGACCTGTGAGATCCCCGGTTTGGCCGATTGATTCGCACTACTGACGAGACCCAGCCAGGGCGAAACAGCCTTTCAGCTCACACCTCATTTACACGACGAATTTATCACTTAAACAAATAAAAAAACCCACCACTCTTGCAAAAACGGTTCTTACTATGGTAAAAGTTAGGGACCCATAACAATAATGATTCAGATGGCACTTTGTAGGTAGCTTTGCGGTCGCCCGGGTCAATACCACGCCTAGTCTAGTGGGTCCTCGTGACTATGAGGTTTACCCCGTCTGTGGTTCATCACACCGAGGTTTGTAGGAAAGAAATTTATTTTATCTCTATTCTGAGCTTGGGTTTAGCGCAGAAATAATTCGTCCTTATGCCAAGGGGCCTGAAAAAAATACGGCATGGAAAATGAGTTCGTTCCATCTGCCAGTTACCACTACTAGAATCTTGAGTTCAGTGCCATTTGGGGACAGTTCATCAATAGGCCTCACCAACCGGCTAGGGGATACTATCCGGATTCACAAACTGACCAACAACGAGAATACTTTAGACCGATTACTATTTCATCACAACCAGTTCAAAGTTGTGTTTCATTCAGTAGCTAAGTAATTCGTACGCACCGCGGTATTTCATTGCTCAAACCGTTCTCTTTAATTTGGCCATGTTCGCAGATTAAGCTTCTATGGAACCGCAGTCTTCTCTTCGACGATTTTGTTCCAATATACTTGCTTGCTTCTCACAAGCAAGTATTAGAAAATAGCTGAAATTTAATTGGTTGTAGCTTAGTTTTCACTCATTCCGTTGATTTCAACTCCCATTACCGCGATGGGGAATGCTGTTTGATAATGGCTGCGTCAAGAAATCTCCACAATCTAGTACAAATAACTGCTCCTAGTATTGCTACTAAAGCGTAATATTAGTTAGCAGTGCAGAGAAAATGCGCTGTGTCGTGTTATTACGCCTCAACGGCTATTCATCTCAGACAGGTCAGTCGGTTTGTGGCATTGACTATGACGTGAATTTGTAACTCTTCGGAATTCTATGTACAAGTCACCGAAACATGTCTTAGTATGGTCGGGTTTTATCTACTCTTCCAACTCGCGAAATAGTCTCATAAGACCCAGTGTCTCAAACAGCCTCTGCTGAGGAAGTCCTACCTAGTGCCTTCATGTGGTGGAGTCATTTTCCCACCAAATTGCGAAGAAGAACAGCCAAAATTCGGGTCCGTGAACCGCTATCAGTTCACCTGGGGGAGTTGGCTAAAAACCCTGACTCCAAGCCAACCATGAAGAGACGTGCCTTTCTGCTTGTGGCAGTGGTCATCGGTTCGATTGGATGTTTGAAGCCGTCCAAAGGATGCACGACCCGATGAGTTAGACTCCGGTATTCGCACACCTCCCGGCTGCCTTTAGTGTCAGGCTTTGGCTAGGTGAAGGTACCTGTGATGAATTGCCCAAGAAAATTCACCCATGCAGTATTGCTTGACTGTCAACAAGGCTGTCCCCAGAATATCGATTTGCGCTTCAATCAATGCATAGATGCACACGCGCGTCATGGATCGGGTTCGTTCTACGCTGATTATCTGTAACTGTTAGCTTCTGGTTGTCTGCAGTAGTGAGACTCAGAATTCCAGTCGGATCACTAAGATGTGACTATCTGTTGTGAGAGAATTCGCGATGCTTCTGTATATGTATTATATATATATATATATATATTGAGTGCTCCCAATCGAATTCAAACATGAAATAGTGAATATTTCAGTGCATTCGTTCGCAAAAGTGATATCTATAAGGAACTGTAGTTTTCGACCGGTTTGTGTTTGGTCAAGAGCTATCTTAACTTTGTCCAAATACCATTCCTGTGGGCGCACATTTTTGCGACTTGCATTTTTGTTTAATTTTACACGATTGTTTGCTTTCATACTATAAGTCAGCTCCGTGGTTCACAATGACCGATAGAGATTCCTGGGAATGAGAATACAGGTAGGATCCCAAGCACTTTTGTTCGAGGCTACACCCTTTTTGGTACAAAAGGTGCAATCTGTGAAATAACAGAGTTGTTCCAGTCAAGTCGATTATCGGTGCAATAGTTCATTCACGACCGGAAAGCCCTGCGATGTACATGTAGCGGATTTCTTATCATTGGTGGTCTACATTCGCCACATCACAGCGTCAGAATATGTGGCGTTTTATGGCTAAGAAGCTTGTCAAGAGGAAATCTGCTGTGTCCTCATAGTATTATTATATTTCACACTTGTCTGAGGACAGACTGTGCCAAGCAAATCGTGGTACAGTAATCTTTATAAAATAAAAAAGTTCCATGATTGGCTTGTGGGCTGAATAGTGCCAAGTTTCCCAGGACAAGCAGGTGAATTTTCTTGAGGAATCCACAACTGGAGCCTTCAGCTAGCCAAAGCCTGACGCGCAAGGCAGCGGGGCGGTGTGTGAAAACCGCAGCCCATTGGGAGTCGGTGTCCGGTTCATCGGATCATTCGCCCTTTGGATGGGGTCAAACGTCCAAGGTGCCCAATCGAGCCGGTGACCGTTGCCACAACCGGTAAGGTGCGGTTCGTACGCCTCCTCATGGTTGGTTTGGAATCAGGGTTTTCGGACAACTCCCCTAGGTGAACTACCAGTGGTCCACCAATCCGGATGTCGGCTTTCCGTCCTCTCACTTTGGTGAGAAAATACCACCTCGAGAAGACAGTGAACAGGGCTTCCTCAGCAGAGGCTGTTTGAGACACTTGGTCGTATGGGAGCATTTCGTGAGGTGCAAGGGAATGATGCCCATCCGCAACTCTAGACACCCATTCCCGACCATACTGAGGCTTTCGGAGGCCGTGTCTTTGAGTACTGCTCGTCCACGGGCATTTATCCACTGACTGAGTCCACCTTGTTCACAACTAGCCACCACCCGATGTCGATTGAATGCTTATTGGGTTAGAAGGATGAACACAACCGTTACGCAATAATGAAAATCCACAGTCAGTTACCGGGTGTACAAATTAGGATTCCCATCATATTGAACATGCCCTTTTCTCGACTGTTTTTTACATTCACGTTAAGCGAAGTGAGAGTATTTTGCATGCACTCTCAGTATTACGGTGTAATACAGCATCAGTGATCAGGTAAAACAAATAAAGCAGCACACAATCTCGTTTACTGATTAGATCATGTTCCAACTGCACCATTCAAGAGTTGATGCCCCACTTCGAATTAGCCTCAGTAAAACAGAATCGATCTCAGCCTAAAGTTAACCACCCGGAACTGCCGACAAATTTATCAGGTCTCTAACTTGTTTTGTGGATAGTTGGTTTCGTCTATTCTTAGAATCCCGAATCTATTGCTCACTCTTGCATTGGTCGGTGCTATACAGTTCGTGGGTGTAGTTATTTCGGTTAGAAGTCCTGTTGAGGCAGTTACTTTATATGGAATCCTAACACACACCGCGGCAGGTGAGGGGCGGCAATTTTTATCACGCTCAATACAAAATCTGTAGGAGTAGATTTATTGCCTTGTTGTGGTGTTGAATACGATAGTTTTTCCACTCACCGTAGAATTATTTTTTCGCACAACATGCATTGTCTGAGGTCCTTCGTGGAAGCAAGGCGTTCTTCCTTCCCTGTCTGTGTATTGGATGGGGTGTTTGGAGGTATTATGACTCCGTGATTTCAAACGGGAATGTTTACTTGGCATCTAGAGTACCGCAATTATCATTGATGGACAATGATTAAAAGCTGGCGTATGAAAACAGTATGTTTGTAATTCACTCAAAAAGGGACTCATTCCTTTTGTCCCTTAATCTGCTTAATGAGTAAATGCTACAAATTATACCGTTCCCAAAATGAATAAAAAACTGAGTAAATGATAGAATTTCTGAAATTCGTGTTTATCTAGATGAGAAACAGGGTTCATACATAAAGCTTACATGTGCGTAACGATAGGGGACCAGTAACAAGTAGTCGCTTGCGGAATGTCTCTGAAATTCGTTCTTTCTTATATGCTATGCACTGTGCACCTCAACAGTCGTCTGAAAGACACCCATAAATGATGATGCTGCGTACAACACAATTCCGTGGTCTGATCTTTCCACCTCTCGTCCGAATCAATCATTCTGATTTGTTCTCCGGGACGCGGTGGAATTTCTTCCGATTGGCGCTCTGTAACAAAATTTTCCCACCAGGTTCCAGCCAAAACCAGCAGTTGTTTAGCCACGATGTTTCTGGAGTGCAAGAAGCTGATAATACATCCATTAGGATGAATAAAGCGAGTTTTTGACTTGAGGCAGAGACAGCAACACTTGTCTCATTCATTCTTTTACGGAATCAAGGTTTGTGGTAGGATTAACGCAGTCTTATGTGATAGTTTGAATAAACTAAACGATATAACCAAAGATACTCGCCTGAGATCAAACACACAGATCATGGGTTGAACTAATGACATGAGAAATTATTGGATGCATCAGTTTTGCAGACACCCAAGAAGATTATAAACTTGGCTGTAGATTCACGGAACAGCCCGGTATCGTTTGAACATAATACGACGAGCTACATCGTGAGATCTTATTCACTTTGTACCACACGTGTGTGGTGACTTCCGGGTAAATATCACCTAGTGAATAACCTCGATTACCACTGGCAAGATGAGTGGATGCATATTACTTCAAATGGGAATTCCGCACACAAGATACTTAACGATCCCAGTCATCCGCTCAATCCCGACCACAATCTGCTTGCCGTTCCCACGCTACAACCCGATCCAATTATCGTTGTCTATCTTCACGCATAAACATTTATCGCAATTCAGCAGTGCCTTATTTGGCTCGTATTCTAACTGAAAAGAAGAAGACCCTAAATGAACTAACTTTGAATCCACTAAGGTTATCTTTTTTTGAGTTTTATCATTGTTTTACATGATTCTTTTCATTCTTATCCTATTGTAACGGTGAACACATTTTTTACTAAGATGTAGGCACAGCTGTTTGCACAAGTCATTACAATTCAATGCAAGACAATGGAGGTGTGGCTAATTAATTCGTCTGAATTCCGCGGTCTACGCCGCCAAACTACACGCTGTGCCAAGAGGGACCGTAAAAAATACTGGAATGCGATTGCAGATAGCATGGAGGCTGCAACCTTCTCAGTGGACGTTAGACGGCTGCTTCGTCTAATTCGTGTCGCAGCATGGAAAGAGACAAAATACGAACAATGCAGATCCAAGGAATATTATGACTGCCGCTATGAGATAAGAAAGACAGAAACAAAGATTCAAAGATTTATTATAGGAATAACTTATAAGCTCATGCTTTTCTGGTTCCATAGATTCGTGCAGTGGAGTAAGAAACAGTGATACATACAATTCTTTGTGTAAAATGTCACGTGATACGTGCGTTTTCCACTGCTTCACGCAGCTTCACTTATGTTGGAAAGTAAGGTGTGCTAATGTTTCATCGAGCCTCAGTTTGAAAGACTCAATGCTTGGAGCACAGACGACGTAGGATGGTAGAGAGTTCCAGATCGAACATACTCTGACTGCGAATGACTGACGCCGGCATTCCAAGCGGCATTTTGAGACAACTAGTTTAAATGGATGTCCTCTAAGATGAACGTTGGGTGATAATTTCAGAAGCGGGCGACACGGATGGCTTGGGTTTTGCATTATTTGTTATACCATAATCATATCTCCTCTGATGCGCCGGTAATGATTGGAATATAACCCCAGTGATTTAAATCTCTCTACGTATGAACACCGATTCAACCCCCTGACCATTTTGGTGGCCATCCTTTGTGGACGCTCCAGCATCTTGCAATCACGCTGTAGCCATGGATTCCAGGCCTGGATAGCGTATTCTGTGAGTGGTCGAATGTATGCTGATAGTAGACAGGGGAATA